>LPNX010850161.1:50440-84205 GCA_001517045.1 Pseudotsuga menziesii
ACATAAAAATAATTTTAGTATTGGTATAACTTACGAAACCAAAATTATTGTAGTAGTTTAAAACGAGCATGCGTTGTGATTCATAAAAACCCACTCATGTTTTTATCAACACGCACACGTTATTTTTCATTATAACAAGCATGCAGTTTGTTTAAATTCAAAAAGGTATTCCCTCCAAATGATAAGGTCGATATTCCACCCATGCTTGCATGGCGTTCTAATGCCTATGTTTCTGCTTCAGACTTTTCTTCAGATTCAACATGCCTATGCCTTGAAGTATGATAAACCATGGCTAATTCAACATTATATCGAAATTTTCAATATACTCGTGTTTAGCCGTTGGTTACAGTATGTTGCACACCTCCATTTTTTATGAAATATTAGAAACAAATATGTTTTTTTTTACAGATTCCAAATATGTAAATTTTAACAAGAATACATAATTTTTTATATTTTTTTTCTTATTTATCTTTTTTCATAACTCCTCAACTCAAAAAACACACTGTTAGTGTTTCATCCAAATCTCTTTCGTTTCTCAACCATTTACACAAATATTGTATGGTGCAATAACTAACACCGACCTCTACATGCTATTAAAACCCCATTTCCAAATAATTGCATTAATACATTCAAACGCTGCACCCACAATTGACGTACTGTTTTCGAGGATTGATCTCTTAGATTATTAAAAAAAATTAAAAAATTATTTTTATTATTGGAAAAATAGTCATTCACTAGTACTATATGTTATCTATATGTATACTGGTTTTCGTAAGTTTATTCCATCATTTATTCACTCAGAGATTGCACCCATAAAACCATATACCTTATAATTTGTCCCAAAAATAAAAAGTGCCCATTAAAAAATATCTAAATTTAGATAGTTAGCAACATTTTCAATAGAAAAAAATTATATATTTGGAAATGTCATTCAATTTCCTACATTTATTGTTTTTTACTTATCGCAAGATTCATTTTGTAAGTGTATCAAAATATCCATGCAAGTTGATGGATTCCTATTTTTTTAGTTTTCTATTGCATCTAACGCATCAAAAGAGACCCTCATTAGCTTGCACACACCCTTAATTGTGTCAAAAACTATAGTAAGGGAGATAAGCATGGAGAATAAAAAATATTATACATATATCATGTAGAGGAAGAACCCAAAGAATAGGAACCACCGCAATGGGGTGAGCTAGAAGTAATTACTCCAACCATATCTTGTCATGCTTTGGATATAATTAACACTCATCAAACTCTCAAGATCGAAGGATATATCAAAAATAAAAAAGGTAATAGTGTTGATAGATTTTGGTTGTAGTCATAATTTCATTCACTATAAAGTAGCCAAAGATCTCAATTTCTTTGTATATCCAACACCAAAATTTCAAGTAGTGATTCCAAATGGAGAAACTATCAATTGTTCATGGGTGAGTGCAAGCTAACAAGGGTCACTTTTGGCACCTTAGATGCAATAGAAAACTAAAAAATCAGGAATCCCTCAACTTATTGTTTTTTTTGAGATACTTACACAAAATACCTTTCTTTGAGTAAAATGATGAAATGTAAGAAATTGAATCATGTTTCTGAATATATAAATTTTATGTATTGAAAATTGTCATAACTATGTCAAGTTTCATTTTTTTCTAACAATCAATTTTTATTTTCCAGGCAAATGATAAGGTATATATTTTTGTTGGTGCATCCTTTGAGGGCCTAAACAATGGGTTTTCGCTACAAAAATTTCTATCCATGTAGGTAACATATAAAACTAGTGGAGTGCTATTTTTTGAAAATAAAATTAGTAATTTTTTTGTTATAATTATCTAAGTGATCATTCCTCGAAAATGGTACGTATTTTGTGAGTGCATCATTTGAAGTTCTTAATGAAATAATCATGAAATGGTTTTTTTATAGAATTTAGAGGTCAGTGTCTTCTAATGCACCATAGAATATGTTTTTTAAATGATAAAGAATTGAAAAAATTATGGGAAAAACACTAACAAGAATTTTTTTGAGTTAAGGAGTTAGAACGCAATAGAAGTTGAAAAAAATGAAAATATAACATTTTTAAATAAAAAAATAAATATTTAGAATCTGCAAAAAAAAATGGTAATTATGTTTAAGATTTCATAAAAAATTATTGTATGCAACATACTATAATGAGTGCATAAACAACGACTTCTTAAAAAATAGGAAGAGATGCATAATTAGGTATGTTTTATCATATACCATAGTATAGGTTTGGTATTATCGAAGCAAACTCCAAATCATACACATAGGACTATTGGTGACAAGAGAGCAAGTGAATTGGCATGGTTTTGCCTCTACAAAATGAGAGTGTTTTATGTTTGAATTCAAATTGCATTTTTCACCCTTATAGAATTGTAAAACACGTGCATGCCATAAAACTACAAAACGTCCGCGTATTATAGAGCTACAAAATGTGCATGCATTATGTAATTCTTTAACACATGTGCATTATGTAGAGAAAAAACTCTAGCACTATATGCAAGAAATAAAATGTATGGTTAATAGTCAAGAGGAGGTGGTGAAGGATTAATGGACTAGGAGGATTTTTGAAGTTCAAGTGAGGATAGTTAATAGTTGAGAGAGGGTGGTGAACGTTCAAGGGCCTAGGAGGATGTTGGAAGTTCAAGTAGGGATGGTTAATAGTTGAGAGAGGGTGGGGAAGTGTCAAGGGCATAAGAGGATGTTGGAATCTCTAGTGGGGATTGTTAATTGTTGAGAGGGGGTGGAGAAGGCTCAAGGGCCTAGGAAAATGTTGTAAGTTTGAGTGAGTATGTTTAATAGTTGAGAGAGGGAGGGGAAGGGTCAAGGGACTAGGAATATGTTCTAAGTTCAAGTGGATAAAGATGAAGGGAATGGGAACATGATGGGTTATAGGGGTGAAAAGGAGTGGATATTGAGATCACTATTAAGAGGAGAAGAGTTTTTTAAGACATATAGCGTTAGAAGTAGTATGTGAGACTTGAGCGACGAAGAGGGATGAGGTGGAGGGGAGGAATGTGGTTATGGTTTGATGAGAGAGAGGATTGGTGAATGGAAAGGTGTATATGGAGGATTAGAAAAGGAATAGGGTGTGTAGGAGGAGAGAGTTTGTTGGACATAATGGCCACACTCAGAGGGGCGGTGAATTAGCATGTGAGAAATTTTAATCATTTTACCTTCTTTTAGTCAATCATAGCATATCATCCATTATGTCATCAATTGCATAATCAAATTCATCATGAGTCATAATCACAACATCACATCAAATTAGGCACAATAATATACGAAATTTTTATATTTATTTATTGTAAATGGAAGAAAATAGTTTCTTATCGATTACAATCAACATGAACTTATGAAAATAGCACTAACTCTCATAACAGGACCCAACTTATTTTTCTTAGCTCCAACTAAGAAGGGTTTGAGAAGTCCAATCCTCAAGTGAAATATTCTTCTTGCAAGCAATCATATGGATCTTTTTCACAACCAACCTATGATATGCACATCAATCTATGCTCATCATTTTATTGGTCAACACTACTCATTAATCTCTAGTCAATCAGCTCATCACTGCTGCTCATCTTAGTTTCTCGTCACGGTTTCTCATCGATGTTGCTCAAGTATATCTGCACATCAAATCTGATAATCACTATAGTTCGATATTTTCTTCTCATTAATAGTGTTTTTCAAGATGATCAATCTATTCATGTACAAATCATTGTAAACCTCATCATGCACAATTATTGAACAAGTAATTCTGCTACACTTTCATTGAACGTAAGGCATGCATAGTCATGCATAATCATCATATGGTATGCATCATCTTCATATGGCACGCATCCTCATCATCAAATACACATCATCATCATCTCAGTGTGCATCGTTTATGTATCATCATCATCAAGTGTACATCAGAGTGCATATGAGAGAATCATCACACTTTTCAAAGATCGCATGATGAAGAAAAAATAAAAAAAATAAAATAAAATAAATATCATGTAATCACATATCCCTCATAATAATATTTCCAACGAGCCAATAATTTTTTAATTCTGATTCCGTATGAAAAAGTTATGCCAGTTTTAGTGAAAATGCCCAAAAATTTTCCTGTAAAAACGAATTACTCCTCTGCTGTTGCAAAAAAATCTCAGACCAATATCAACGAATTGAATTCTCTACATCCATCATTGACTTTTTTTGTATGTGTTTATATACACATTAAAGTGAACATGTTTCATGTTGGTTGACTTGTCTTCAAAGGCAAGAGTAGTAATAATTTTAATTTTTAATTAAAAATTGTAATTTGAATTTTAATTTCAAGTTTAATTGTTAGAAAAAATTCTTACCACTTCAATGGTCAACCTTATGTATTTTTATTATTTTTTTTACCACCTTAATGTTCAACCTTATTATTTTTTGTTTTAAACCTCCTTCAAAGTCAACCACATCATTTAAAATTCATGGGAGTGTGTCCTCCACATCTTCATAGGGTTGCATCAAGCCACCAGATCTTTTAATGGAATACCATTTGCAAGGTTCCATCTTGGGCTTCAAGCTTGTCAGTAAATGGACCATCATCAATCCAATATGTGTTTGGGTTCCTAAACCACATCAAGTGCAAGCAATGGGAATCAAATTATTCACAAGGTTCCATGCCTTCATTAACTCACCAAAGACCACATCATCATGCCATATAACCATGTAAAGTGCAAGTAGTGGGTTCCATGACCTTTGCAAGGGAATCAGGGTGTTCATCAGGGGTTCCAAGTCTTTATGGGATTATTCATCATACCAACAAAATATTCATTTGGTTTCATAGCTTATCAAGGAACATACAAGGTCATCATCATCATACAAGAGCTCCATGACCCAACAAGGTTTGCAAGGTCATCAAACCTCTAAGTGTGGGTTCAAGGACTTCATCAAAAATTATTCAATTAGAAAGAGGATTCATAAGATTCTTCCACAACCTCAACCACACTAGGATACCCTCAAGGGTTAAGATATATCATGACATAATTTGTGGGGTAGATGGGTCTTCTCATGGGCTAATATGATACCATCAAAGCATGAATTACCACAATATGGGTAATTAATGCTTCTCCAACCCATATATGGATTATCCATCATTCATCAAGGATTCAATACCATCTCCTGGGTATTCAATACTATTAGCAAGGTCTTCAACATATTCAACAAGGTGTTGGATCCAAGATCCACCCTTGCAGGTACAAGGAGCTTTTCAATTGGGTACAAGGTGCTTCAAGGAACAAACCCACTCTGTAAGGGGTCCAAGGCTCAAACTCACTCTATAATGGGTCCAAGGCTCAAAGCCACTTTGTAAGGAATTGCAAGTGGGACTTGGTGGCATCAATGACAAAATGTGGGGCCATTGCAAGTCCATGTTCGCATAATTGAAAAATCCCCCCTTTGTAATTAATGATAACAACTCATGCTTCCCCTGTGAGAATGATCCACTTTTGTCTTCATCTATCCATTTTTATTCATCTCTCCCCCTTTGGAATCAATGGAAAAGGGTGACCATATATCTACGTCTAAACCACTAATCATTGATAATTTCTCCCCCTCCCAATATGCATGATCCTAGGACCTATCTGTACGCCTGGAGTAGTCATCATTTCTCCCTTTGAGTTCATCATCCATCATTATGAACTCAAGCTGTGCTATGGTATTTGATTTACCTTACACTTAGCTTTCCATATGGAATCCATCTTTCCTACTCTGATCAACCTATCTTATCTGTAACTATTCAGTCTTCTTCATCCATACTTGATTTTTGGCATCTATCCTTTCAACATATGTTCCTTCATCTGTACTAGATTTAGTTGATGAGTTGTATAGGAAAATTCTCAAGGTATTTTTCTATGTACTTCAACAATCTTAAGCTTTGTGTCCAATGACACTGCAACTATAACACCTCATTATATGACAATATGCAACAATGTGACCAACATGGTTACATGTCCAACACCTGGATGAGCTATTGGAACTTCCAACACTTCTTTGATCAAACTCATGTATCCATTCCTGAGAGTGTCCCTAACTATAGGCCTTTGTATTCTCATATTCAAATATTCTTTCATTGGTCTTCTTCCAAGGTTCACTCATTCTTCTTGCTGATGTATACGAAGGACTCTTACTTGGTTGGCTTCTTTGACTAGCACATTCTTGGGATTTGTAACCCAATCCACTGCATGTGTAGAATATAAATATGTTACATGTGGAAGCAACATATCCAACTTCATTTCATGTCTAGCATATGATTGAGTCATTGGGCCTTCCACCACTTCTTATTCCATAGAGTCTACACTTCACAGCTTTATGAAAAAAGTTAGAACAAAAATAACAATAACCATTGAAGCCACTTTCATACCTACGAATTTGGTTCCATCTTCGAGTTGTTTCTTTTGTGAACTTTCCTTGAGGAATATATCTCACTTCTTGATGCATTCTTGAACTACAAGGGTATTTGTTGTCATGTGCAGGTGCAAGAGGAGCAGCTTTGGACGTTGATGGATCTACTTCTGGAGACTTAGGAGACCAAGTGTCATCTTTAGATTTATATTTCTCCTTCCTATAACCAAGACTAGTCTTGTCACATCGAGATCTTTGGAAATCCAAGATCATTTCTAGGACAACTGAATTATACTTGAACTTGACAAAAGCTTCATTCTTCTCACCTTTCTTCCTAAGACCATTTACCTCCATTTCCAGCTTCTGTATTGTATCCTCCTTTTCTTCGAGCCGAATCTTCAGGATTTATTCTATCCTCTTGTATTCCTCTAGCTGAGTCTTCAGATAATGATTTACTTTTCTATTTTCTTCAAGTTCTTCAGCAGGCTCTTCTGGTTATTCCTTTTTACTGATCAATTTAGTATTTATTTGTTCAACTTTAGCATCCTTCCTTGTCTTTCATTTGATCCTGCAACTCTTTGTCCTTGTTTTTGAGCTTCACAAGAAATAATTTCATTTCCATGGTCTTTTGCTGATATTCATTCATGGAGTCCAAGATTTTCTTTTTGAACTTTGTGATGTCACTATGGTTTAAATTTACTGTATTCAGAAATGAAATGGCTATGAGATCAATATTCAACAATGTGAGATGTATCTCATGTGCAGCCTTTGATAGCCATTCATAATCATCTATAAGAACCTTCTCAATTTCATCACACAAGCTATCATTACAATCACAAGAGTTCATATCTTTACTGGAGTCCTCTTCCTTCTTCTCTTCTTCTTGGTTGATCTCTTCTAGGGGCTTGTCTTCTTATTCCCGATCTGTGTTTTTGGGTTTTGTTTTGGCCTTTTGATACTCACTTTCCAATTTGAACCATAAGTATTTGGCTAAAGTGTACTCCCATACACTTTATTTCACTGAACTGGGAATTCCATACATGAGGAACTTCAAGGTTGTAGTATTGTCCTTCTTTTCTTCCTTCTATGCAGCTGATTTGCGCTTCTTATTTAATGGAGCAGTTGGATTGACCACAAACTCCCAAAGACCAAATTTCTTCATATAATCCTTCATTTTACTCCTCCATATGAAATAATATGTGATATCAAGTACTAGAATGTCATTGCTTGATGACTCTTCTTTTGCTTCCATTGTGTCTCCATGGATCTATTTCAAGCTTGACAGGCTTGTGACGAAGGTAGGCTCTGATACCAATTGTTGGAAATAATGGCCACACTAACAAAGGGGGGTGAATCAGTATGTGAGAAATTTTAATATTTTTACCTTCTTTTAGTCATTCAAACAATATCAATCATTCTATCATCAATTGCTTAATAAAATTCATCATGAGTCATAAGCATGACATCACATCAAAAGAGACACAAGAATATATGGAACTTTGATATTTATTTATTGTACATGGAAGACAACAATATTCTCAATTACAATCAACACCAAGTGATGAAAAGAGCACCAAATCTCATAACATGATGCAGCCTGGTTTTCTTAGCTCCCACTAAGAAGGGTTTGAGGAGTCCAATCCTCAAGTGTAAGATTATTCTTGCAAGAAATCATATGGCTCTATTGCATAACCGACCTCTGCTCTGCACATCAATCTATTCTCATCACTATTCTTGTCACCACTACTCATCAATCTCTAGTTAGTATGCTCATCATTGCTTCTGATCACATTTTCTCATCACTGCTGCTCATCATTTCTACTCAAGTATCTTTGCACATCAAATTTTCTCATCATTGTTGATCATTATTTTCTTCTCATTAATACTGCTAGTCAAGCTGGTCAATCCTCTCATGTACACATCATTGTACACCTCATCATACATAATTACTGAGCAAGTAATTCTTCTCTTCTTTCACCGAACATAAGGAATGCATCGTCATGCATCAGCACCATAGATATGCATCATAGTCATATGGTGTGCACTGTTTATGTGTCATCATCATCAAGTATACATGATAGTGCATAGGAGAGCATCATCACACTTTCCAAATATCACAATATGAAGAAACACCATACAAACCAAAAGAAACTCTATATCATGTCATTACATATCCCTCATAACAATCTTTCCAACGAGCCAAGATTTTTTTAATTTTAATTCCATATGATAAAGTTGTGCCAATTTTAGTGAAGATGTCCAAAAATTTCTCTATAAAAACAAACTCCTCCTCTGCTGCTGCAAATAAACCTCAGACCAATCTCCATGAATTCACTTCTCTACATCCATCATTGACTGTTTTGGGATTTGTTTATATACACATTAAAGTGAACATGTTTCATGTCGGCCAACTTGTCTTAAAAGGTAAGAGTGGTAAGAATTTTAATTCTTAATAAAAAATTGTAATTTGAATTTTTAATTTCACTTTTAATTGTCACACAATCTTCTTACCACTTCAGTGGTCAAATATTAACAAATAATTACATGTATTTTATTTTCCATATAATAGGGTGTGCACCACATAAACCATATGTATGACCAAGTATTTCAAACTTCTTACCAGTTCAATGGTCAACCTTATGTATTTTTATTATTTTTCTTACCACCTCAATAGTTAACCTTATTATTTTTCTTTTAAAACATCCTTCTAATTCAACCTCATCATTTAAAATTCATGAGAGTGTGTCCTCCACATCTTCCTAGGGTTGCATCAAGCCACTAGGGATTTTAATTAGATTGCATGTGAAAGGTGCCATCATCGGCATCAAACTTGTCACTAAATGGATCGTCATCAATCCAATATGTGTTTGGGTGCCTTAACCACCTCAAGTTCAAGCAATGGACATCAAGGTATTCACAATGTTCCACGACTTCACTAAGTCACCAAATACCACAGCATCATGCCATCTAACCATGTAAAGCACAAGTAGTGAGATCCATGACCTTTGAAAGGGCATCGAGTTCTTCATGGGCTTCTTCATCATACCAAGGAAATGTTCATGGGTTTCATATCCTATCAAGGACCATACAAGGTCATCATCATCATACAAGAGCTCAATGACCCAACAAGGGTTTCAATGTCATCAAACCACTAAGTGTGGGTCCAAGGAATTCATTAGGGATTCTTCAATAAGAAAGAGGATTCATAGGCTTCTTCAACCACCTCAACCACACTAGGATACCCTCAAGGGTCAACATCCATAATGACATCATCTATGGGGTATATGGGTCTTCCTATGGGGTACTATGATACCATCAGAGCATGAATTTCCATATAATGGGCCATTAATGCTTCTCCAATGCATATAGGGGTTCTCCATCGTCCATCAAGGATTCAGGACCATCTTCAAAGTCTTCAACATCATCAGTAGGGTATTCAAGATCTTCAACAAGGTGGTGGCTCCAAGATCCATCCTTGTGGGTACAAGGACCTTGTCAACTAGGGACAAGGTGCTTCAAGGAACATACCCACTCTATAAGGGGTCCAAAGCTCAAACCCACTTTGTAATTCACTACAAGTGGGAATTTATGGAATGAATGACAGTATGTGGGGCCACTGCAAGTCCATGTTGGCATTAATGACAATTTCATAAATAGATGTATAAGGAGGGGAAAATTGAAGAGAGGGGAATGAGATGCGATAAAACAAGTAATAGGGGTTGTAATGAGGTATTGGGTTGAAGTGAAGGGATAAGTTAAAAACAGAGAGAGAGAGAGAGAGAGAGAGAGAGAGAGAGAGAATGATGTAGTGAAAGTGTGGGAAAGCCTTAAGATAGAGAGGAAGGAGGGGGAGTGATGGAGGGATGGAGATAGAGTGAAGGAAAGATATAGTGAGGGAGGGATAGAAGGTGTGTGTGTGTGAGAGAGAGAGAGGGGGGAGGGTGGTAAACACATGGAGAGAGAAGGGGGAGGACACACATGTATAGAGAGAGAGAGATGTTTTCAAAGATAGGGGGTGCAGGGGTAAGCGATTGAGAGAAAGGAAGGTAGTGTGAGAGATAAGCATGGAGAGGGAGGGTTAAAAGAGATAGGGAGGGATGGATACAAGTTGAGAGAGAGAGAGAGAGAGAGAGAGAGAGANATTGCTAGTGATTAAGGGAGAGGGGATGGAGAGAGTGATAAAGGGAGGAATAGTAAGTAAGGTAAATAGAAGGTGGACATGGAGGGAGAGATATAGGGAGTTTGTGAGAGAGGGGACACACACAAACACATAACGATATTGTGTGGGAGAGAGGGGGGGAGGGGTGAGTGACAGAGAGAGATGGGGAGGGGTGAGAAATAGAGAGAGAGTGATGGATGTAAGGATAGGGAGGGAGTTATAGAGAAGTCATATATAGGTTATGAGAGAGGGGGACTCATTAGAGGAAATTTCAATTTAAAATGGGCCTTTCAAAAATAATACAAATTCCATGTCATCATGTATTAGCCAATCAAAATGATTTAAAATAAAAAAAGGGAGCACCTCTTAAACATTTTTTTAATATAAATTTGGGGATAGGTATCATAAAAAAAACTATTTTTTTGTTCGTATTTTCGACATATCTCCCTGTTTTTTTACTCACATTTTGATCAGGAGAGCTCCTTGGATGTGGAATTAAATTCCACATCCAACAATTACCCACTCGACATACTTTTGATGGGCCCCTCTACCCAAAAAATAAGAAATGCCTAAAAAAATGCGACATCATCACATTTTTCAGGTATTTCTTATTTTTGGGGTAGAGGGGCTCATTAAAAGTATGCCGAGTGGGTACTCGTTGGATGTGAAATTTAATTCCGCATCCAACAAGCTCTCTCGATCGAAATTGGAGTAAAAACACAGGGAGATATGTCGAAAATATGAACAAAAAAGTAGTTTTTTCTTTTCTTCCTCCAAAATTAATAAATATTATTTTATTATTTTATTAATTTTCCTTAAGAGGACCATTTTGAGTTGAAATTTCCTCTAATGAAGTGAGGGACACTCGCACATATATATATAGAGAGAGGGAGGAGTGACACACACATCCACACATAGATATATAGAGAGAGGGAAGAGTGTGTTATGGAGAGAAACTTCCTATGGCTTGGGTGTACGACAATAGACAGTATGACACCAGAAATCAATATTTCCCAATATACAAGAGCAGTAAGAAAATATAACACTAATGGATATAGAATCATACCTTGTTCTGGACAGTTGAAGTAGATCCTCATTGATATTTTCCAATGCAATTTCAATAATAATTTGCTCAAAAAAAAAGAAACAAAGCAAGCGTGATATATATAAATGTGTTAGAGCTACTCTAGCATATATAATCATTCATGCATAAGTAATTAAATATCCATGGATTCAATATTCACATTCAAAATGTACATGAATTGAAAACGAAAAGATATTTCTATTAATAAATCAGAGATACAATAATGACAATCTCTGTCAGCACTTTTGCGAATTGAAGAAACCGAGTCCTCCACTTGGGACTCTACCACTTCAATCCTCCATCTCTTGATAGCAAGATCACAAAGAAAAGGAAAGATTGGAAAGAACAATATGTTCTCCAAGGGACAAAGGGATAGAGACTCAAGTATAAGAAAAATTCAGGCATCAATGGACTATAGTTTCCTTACACTTCAATTTTCCCCCCTTCAATGTATCCAAGGGGTTCCTTATATAGCACTCCAAAGAGGTAATGGAGGGTCGAATCCGAGTGTTCTCAAGGAATTTGGAAGGCCAAGAGTCAATTTATTCGGACTCATATGAGGAAAAATAAAATAATATTTGTCATTTTGCACACATCCCGATGTATGTGGGTTTGAGGTCAAAAGTTGTGTATACACGCGGGTATTGATTTAAAAGTCATGTATAGGTAGAAATATACAATTTTGGGGGATGATCGTGGAACATCAAAGAATAATATAAGTCCATGGGGTCCAAAGAGTCTGCAGAGGAACATGAAAGGCCATAAATGTGCGATCTACCAGGTGTGGTAAAATCAACTATAATAGATGCCCCCTAATGTGTGAGGTTAGAGGGGTAACATGATGGCCTAAATATATTATAAAATCCATCCTAGAAGTGGAGTAATGAAAACCCAGGTGGAAGAAGCATCCACTCATCAGTACAATACAATAATCAATCTCTGCATATGAATGCAAATACATATACCAGTTCCAGATACATAAGAGTATAATGGCCATGAATAGGTATGATATACAAAGTGTCATGTGTGGTCATCACCACGTACAATATACAATGGATCAAGATCTCCGTAATGGATGAAGATATCTGATATAAACTGGAAACAATGGAATCAAGATCATGAGAGCTGAAATCTCATGAATACTGGAACGGTAAAGGAGGTAGCATACATGGAATGCCACCAACCTAGAAGGTATTCTACATGAACCGCTATGAGTACATGTTCTACTATGTGAATAGATGTGTCGAGGTCAAACGTAGTAGTCCATCGTCTAATTACCAATCATTGATGTATACCGTTAACATATGCGAGATAACCCACCGATAATGAAAATGGGAATCAAGGTATAGAGTGCAATCTAACAAGTGTGAATAGATGTGTTGAGGTTCAACACTTGAAAAAGTCCATTGATAAGTGGAAATTGATGTATTCCCAAAAATGTCGATGGTAAGAGAAACTGCCACAGATAACTATAAGTCTCAAGGAACTCAGAATGACTCTAGACTCCTATTCCATAATAAATGATCTGATGTCGATTGAATGGAATCTGCTAGAAGGAGGGAACTAAGGAATCCCCCATCAACCAACACAAGGTACTTAGCAATGATGTATAATGTGGAAGAAATCCAACAAGATGTGCACAAACCAGTAGTAGTACTGAGAATGGTCGACATGCAAAGTCAAGATAACTGAGGAATGGCTGACTTGGGCTTCACCTTCCTTCGAAAAGAAGCATAAGGAAAGTGGTGATTGAAGGTAGGAAGCATGGAATCAATATGAAAACTTGGACATCTCTTTGACACAAGAGGCATCAATAGAGGCTCCAAGGGGACTGGAAGCGTAACTAGTCGGTGGAGATAAACTTAGAGTAATGAGTGCAACTCCTAAATTAAAACTAATAACCCAACCAACAAATGTGGTATACAGTGCTCTGTTCGAAGATGACATGAATTAACTACTGCCAAATATAACATCTTTTCCCATCCTGCTTTTTTATGTTTATTTTTTTTATTTTTTTGGACTTTTTCAGATATTTTGAAAATCTTGAAAAATAATAAAAGTGCTTTATAGTACATAGCTAGGAGGAGACGAGTGTCAGGGATAGGAAATCTAGTTCAAAGCAGTGAAACATTCCTATGCTCAATGCAAGGAAACATGTGCAGGACAACGACACTCGAGGGAAGGTCTCCTCCCGGTAAAGGTGTGATCAAGTTGCAAAGGATGTTTGAAAAGGCTCTGCTTGTCTAGACATGAGACAAGCTTGGGCTATAAGGCTTATAACTATGAAGTAGAGATTCGACATAAGGCTCAATAAGGAAAGCAAAAATCATGAAATGCAATTACAACTTGATATATACAAGGGAGTCCCTGTGCATAATGGCCAACATAAAGTTCAATAGGAGTATGAAGCTCTTTCTCAAGGACATGGTGTGACTAAAAAGAGACTCCCAAAACCTAAACAAGGCAACTCAGCATGGGTACCAAATGCAAAAAATGATCTAACTATGACACACATGTATAGGAAAGCTATACCATTCACACAATACCACTCCTAATAGCAACATGAAGGTTTTGTGACACTGCGAAGTGGGTTCGTACCTAGAGTCAAGGAGACATGGTCATAAGGAAATGCATAATGCAAACAAATATGGAGTCCTAACCTTTTGTTAGAATAATCAACCCATAGTTTACCCATTTAGACATTAATTTAATTATTTCTGTCTTATTAGCCTAGTTCATGTGTCCCACATTTTGCAAGTTGTCTATTACCTATCCATAGTGGTCAAAATTGCTTTATTTGACTCATGTAGTGCATGGGAAATCCCAAGGAATCAAATCTACTTTATTCCTGACCTCCTAGGCACCCTTCTGTTTTTTCTGCTTTATTCCCCGCTTTTTCAGTGTTTTAAGGCAAATAGAAAAGCTAGACTAGGTGAGGTGAACTAGTTTTTTGTCCTCTTCATCCTCCACTCTTTTATCCATAAAAAAGCATGTATGAGCTGCCATTCCACCACTCTTTAGCTTCCCTAAGCCATTTTTCTAATTCGTGAGCTCCATGATAGATTTGGGATCAGCATTTTACACCTATGGGGGATTTGCTTATTTTTAGTAAGCCTGCTTTATGCTAGATTCGAATTGCTCCTCATGCATTCGAATCCCTGATGTATGTTATTTATTCAGAAACCTATTATGATACAGGGTTGGCTATTGTACACTGATTTAATACAGTTTAGTGTTCAGCTCTAATTTCAGTCTCTTTTGTGAGTGATTTTGCATGATCAATTGTTAATTGTTGTGAGTAAAATTAATATATCACTGGGTTAAATTTCCACATGGTATCAGAGTGCTTGTATATTGTTTTCTCTCCTCCAAAATTGTTTTGCAGGTTCGACATCAGTGACTGGGAGCCTTCTACTGATAGCCGGGACATATTTTCTAAGATATGGATCAATCACAGAAAACTATCTTAACTCCCTTCAATTTATTTGAATGGAAAGCAGAGATGGAGATACTATTGAGAGAAAAAGGCCTCTACAGGGTGACTATGGCAACAGAAGCAGAGCCCAATGCAGCTGCAGAGAATATAAAATGGCAAAACAGGAGGGATGAGGCCTATGGTCTCCTGTGTCTAAGTATTTCCAGAGACCTCCTTTTCCATCTTGATGGATTGACATCACTGAATGAAGTATGGGAGAATATTTCTGATCTTTTTAAAAAGACAGATGAGATGAGTGGACATCAAATAAAAAATGAGTTGATTTCTCTGTGTCGAAATAGCTTTGAATCCCTGCAGCTATATTTCTCCAAGTTCAAAGCACTAGTTTTGTAGCTGAAACAGTGTGGGATCGAAAATAAAGATGATCAGCTCGTACTGGCCATCCTCTCGAAGCTAGGCCCTAACTATTCAGTGTTTGTTTCGACCTTCTATGCCACAAAACTGACAGCTCGAACCTGGAAGATGCCTAGCCTTGCAGATTTCATGGAATCTCTCACACAAGAATAGGACAAGCTGGTGATGATGGGCACCATCAAACCATCCAAAGATCGAGGTTTGATTTCTAGAGATTCGAGGGTGGATTCAAAAAGCATAAAGAAAGCTAAAAATCCACCTGAGCAAAAGAGAGACAAGAAACAGTCTCCGGAGGATCTACAAGGTCCCAAGAAGAACTACCAGAAGAAGAAAAACAAAGGTGAAATGAGCAAGTGCGCATACTGCAATAAGGGCAATCACACTGAAATATCGTGTATGAAGAAGCAAATAGATATGTTGACCCAACTCCTGGAGAAGAATGGCATCTCCCTTCCAGAAAGCTCAAAGAAGAGAGAAGGAGGATCAAGTTCAGATGACAGAGAGAGAGTTCATGCTCTAGTTGCTGGCACATCAAGCTCACCCATTTTTATCATTGATTCTGGAGCTTCAAGACACATGGTTTTGACTAAGGAGGCCTTCTCCTCACTGGACAAGTCGAAAGGACCATCTATAGTACTGGGAGATGACTCTCTCACTAAAAGTTTGGGTAAAGGAAGGATAGATCTTGATCATGGTCAGTTCAGCAATGTGCTGTATGTACCTGGTCTTGCCTCAACCTCCTATCAGTGTACCAAATGACCCACACTGGGTCTCCTAAGAAAGTCATATTCTCACCTGATGAAGTTGAGATCACAGAGATCTTAGCTGGTAGATTCATTGCAAAAGGATTTGTGAATCATGCTCAAAAGGTATACATGTTCTCACACTTCCTACCTTACTCAAACCCCTCTGCTCTTCTGATCCATGCTAATGAAGAAAGCAAGCTTTAGCATGAAATATTTGGCCACCTAAACTACAAATATCTTTCTGATCTTAGTGAAAAAGAGATGGTCATAGGGTTGCCCAAGATAAAATTTTCCAAAGGAGTTTGCCAAGGTTGTATCCTAGGAAAACACCCAGAGCACAAATTTGAGAGAGCTAGTCATGAGAGAACCTCTGCACCCCTCGAGCTGATCCACAGTGATGTTGCTGGACCATTCCCTCATATGTCCATGATTCAGGCCAAATATGCATTGAATTTCATTGATGACTTTCCCAGGTATTGCTGGGTTCACTTCCTAAAACACAAGTCTGAGGTTTTTGGCCTATTCAAAGTCTTTAAGGCTTTGGTTGAAAACCAGTCTGGAAGGAAACTCAAGGCCCTCAGATATGACAATGGTGGTGAGTATGTCAAGTCTAAGTTTATTAATTATTGTGCAGATGTAGGTATTTAGATGCATCATTCTATCCCTTACACACCACAACAAAATGGTGTTGCTAAGAGGAAGAACAGATCACTGAAGGAGATGGCAACATGCATGATGGAGGCCAAAACTTTACCACCAAAGTACTAGGCCGAAGCTATCAAATATGCAGCCTATATCCAAAATAGGGTGCCTCATAAACAGCTTGATGGCATGACTCCCTTCGAAGCATGGAGTGGGCACAAGCCAGATGTGACCCATTTCAGGATTTTTGGCTCAAAGGCTTGGGCTAGAATTCCAACAGAGAAGAGGAAGGCTTTGCAGCCCCAAAGCCAAGAGTGTATTTTTGTTGGATACTCTAAAGATTCAAAAGAGTACAAACTGATAAATTTTATCACAAATAAATCCTTCATCGAAAGGTGTGTTCAGTTTGAAGAAGAACCCCTTGCAGCAGTGGAAGTTGGTGAAGCCTCTTCACCACCTGAACCTCAAGAAGTAAGCAAAGAGTTTGTTGAACATGCTGATTCTAATTTGTCTGATGGATATGAGTTTATTGCAAACCCGAAAATCCCTACAAGTCCAAAATGGGCAGCCAAGAAACTACATGCAGCAGGAGAGCTAGCTGGGGATCCCAATGACCTAAGAAGGACTAGATCTCAGTTTGAGAGTGGTCTGTGCATGAAGGATCCTATGTTTACTGAAAAATGCTATTTGATGGTGGAGTCTGATCCTCAAACATATGAATAAGCAATAGGAGATCCAAGATGGCAAATAGCCATGAAGGAGGAGTTTAGCTCACTCCAGAAGAGCAACGCATGGGAGCTAGTGGATCTTCCCCCAGGGAGAAAACTAGTACAGTGTAAGTGGGTCTATAAGACCAAATTTGCTGCTGATGGTTCACCACTGAAGTACAAGGCCATATTGGTAGCCAAGCACTACTCAAAGGTTCATGGCATAGATTACAATGAGACCTTTTCCCTAGTGGCAAAGATGGATTCCATCAGGCTAGCTCTAGCCATTGCAGCCTCAAGGCAATGGGTGGTACATCACATGGGTGTAAAATGTTCCTTCCTGAATGGAGATCTCACTAAAGAGATATATATGCAGCAGCATTAAGGTTTTTCTACTAACCCTTCTCTTTTGTGCAAGTTGAAAAAGTCATTGTATGGGCTAAAGCAAGCCCCGAGGGCTTGGTATGCCAAGATCGATAGCTTCTTGCTATCACTGAATTTTGTTCGGTGCAAATCAGATCCAAATGTCTATTTGAAGTTAGTTAATGGTTCATTAATGATCATTGTGATATATGTTGATGACCTCCTCATTACAGGAAGCTCAAAGGCTGAGATTGATTCCTTAAAAGGAGCTATGAACCAAGCCTTCTCCATGACAGATTTGGGCTCTTAAGTCAATTTTTGGGGCTTGAGATTGCTCAAACCAAAGCTGGAATAAAGATACACCAGTCCAAATATGCCTTGGACTTGCTGAACAAATTCAGAGTGAAGGATTGTAAAGCAAGCAAAAATCCTTTCCTTTCAGGAGTGAAGCTGGAAGAAGCTGATTCTTCACCTATGGTAAACAATACACTGTATAGGCAATTGATTGGATGTTTGTTGTATCTGACACATACTAGACCTGATATTTGTTATGCAGTAAGTGTGGATTCTAGATACATGGATCAGCCTCAAGAGATCCATTGGAAAGCAGCCAAAAGGATCCTTAACTTTGTTCAGGGAACAAGGACACATGGGATCTTCTATAAAGCAAAATCTGATCTTGATTTGATTGGATTTACTAACAGTGATTGGGAAGGTGATAGCATAGACAGAAAGTCCACATCAAGATATGTGTTCATGCTTGCAGAAGGGCCAATTAGTTGGTCAAGCAAGAAACAGAGTGCCATTGCACTCTCATCTACAGAAGCAGAGTACAGAGGAGTTGTTAATGCAGCAACTCAATGTTTATGGTTGTAGGGTTTACTTGGAGAGTGTGGCTTCGAACCAAAGTACTCAACTACCATATACTGTGATAACTAGAGTACCATTCAAATCTGTAAAGATCCAGTTCAGAAGCAGAAAACCAGACACATTGAGATCCATATGCACTACATCAGAGAATTTGTGCATGATGGCACCATTCACCTACTCTTCTGCTCATCTTCAGAACAAGTAGCTGATATCTTCACCAAAGAATTTTGTGAGAAGACCTTCAGCAATCTCAAATCACTGTTGGGGATTTTTGATCATGATGTGAAGCATGAGTGAAGACAAGATTCTACAATTTTGTTTTACAGTCCATGTTTAAGGGAGGATTTTCCCAAGTCGGTTTTGCTTCTTTCCTTGTTTAAACGGACATGCAGTATGTAAAGGATGACTAAGCCTTGTTTCTAGGCCCTATAATTTTCTGATATATTACTCATAATTTAGGCTTCAGGGGGGGTGTTAGAATAATCAACCCATAGTTTACTGATTTAGACATTAATTTAATTATTTCTGTCTTATTAGCCTAGTTCATGTGTCCCACCTTGTGTAAGTTGTCTATTACCTATCCATAGTGGTCAAACTTGCATTATTTGACTCATGTAGCACATGGGAAAGCCCAAGGAATCAAATCTATTTTATTCCTGGCCTCCTAGGCGCCCTTCTTTTTTTTCTGCTTTATTCTCTACTTTTTCAGTGTTTTAAGGCAAATAGAAAAGCTAGACTAGGTGAGGTGCACTAGTTTTTTGTCCTCTTCATCCTCCACTCTTTTCTTCATGCAAAAGCATGTATGAGCTTCCATTCCACCACTATTTATCTTGCCTAAGCCATTTTGCTAATTCGTGAGCTCCATGACAGATTTGGGATCAGCTTTTTACACCTATGGGGGATTTGCTTATTTTTAGTAAGCCTGCTTTATGCTAGATTCGAATTGCTCCTCATGCATTCGAATCCCTGATGTATGTTATTTATTCAGAAACCTATTATGATACAGGGTTGGCTATTGTACACTGATTTAATACAGTTTAGTGTTCAGCTCCAATTTCAGTATCTTTTGTGAGTGATTTTGCATGATCAAATGTTAATTGTTGTGAGTAAAATTAATCTATCATTGGGTTCAATTTCCACACCTTTAATCCAATTAAAATTATACCTATCATAGATATGAATGGGTCAAAGTCTCGAAGAGAGTGTAAAAAAAATCGACCCTACATGACAATAATATTAGTCCAAAACAACTGGAAATAGTCATTAAAGAGTCCAAACTATAGGATATAAGGAGGATTGATCGTGACAACTACATTCAAAAGAAATAGTGTAGTGGAAAATGGGACATAAGAAGGAATGTAAGGTGTAGAACCAATGTTCATGTATTGACTACCATCCCCATGAGGGTGAACACTAGTGTTAACACTGGACGAAGGGAGTGGAAATCCTCCACAAATGGAGTAGAAGATGGAATATGACCACTCTAAAATCTATGAGCAAGGTAAGGGGCTGTGGTGCCCCCCAGTCCAATAATAGGGTCCGCACTAGGACCTGGAGTAGGTGATGAGCATTAGAGGAAATTTGAGGTCTAAAATGAGCCTCCTAAGAAAAATAATAAAATAATAGTTAAAATAATAAAATAATAGTTATTAATTTTGGAGGAAGAATGAAAAAAACTACTTTTTTTGTTTGTATTTTCGACATATCTCCATGTGGTTCTACTCAAATTCCGAGCAGGAGAGCTCATTGGATGTGAAATTTAATTCTGCATCCAACGAGTACCCACACTACATACTTTTGACGAACCCCGCTACCCCAAAAATAAGAAATACTTGAAAAAATGTGATGATGACATTATCATCACATTTTTCAGGTATTTCTTATTTTTGGGGTAGCAGGGTCCATCAAAACTATGCATTGTGGGTACTCGTTGGATGTGGAATTAAATTTTGCAACCAATGAGCTCTCCCGCTTATAATTTGAGTAGAAACATAGGGAGATATGTCGAAAATACAAACAAAAAAAGTAGTTTTCTTTTATGACAAAATATGTCAATTCAACCATTATGGTTGACTCATTTTATTGAAATTCTATTGGTTCCTGAATTCCAACTCACAAAATTTATTGTTGGCATGTTTTCTTATAAGGCCCATTTTAGACCCCAAATTTCCTCTAATGATACCAGTTGTGATATCATGCATGTCAAACATAAAAGGACCCAAACTCAAGAGAACATAAATATACTCAATTAATCGCGATCCCTATAGCCAACTAGATCACAAAGCATACAATCCTAAGAAAATATACAACCAAAATGAAAGCAAGCTAAGGAGAAGATAAGTGAGCTACCGAATGCAACAAGTATGTCTCGCCTAGGAGAGGCTCGAAACTCCCATACACTACAAGTGCAGGTGCGTAACCAATTATAGTGACGCTTAGCTTCAACACATAAAGAAACTATGTTGTCCGGCCCCTACTTGGCTAAGAAACCAACAAAATAACCTCTGGAAGTACCCCCTTCAATACCTAGGAAATGAAATTAACATCACCCCAATATAACCAATGCTCAAGAGGACAGTCGCAAGAGGGATCGACCATATGGATAGGGTAGAAAATCTCGAAACTTGAAAGCACCAATTGATACCTCAAAATCCCCCAGATACGAATATAGTCCTAGAAATATCTCTAACACTCATAGAAAGTGACCAAGGGCTATCCTAATCACAATCGTGTGAGTTGCCTCATGCTTGACTCATGTGTAAGAGGAGCTTCTTGAGAAACACTAATTATAATAAGGATTTCTCACTCTCACCTAGACAAACACCCAATTGTTTGTGTTTATTAGTCTTGGAGATCTGACTCACAATGAACTATTCCAAGACTCTAAATCCTAGCTAATCTTGTTGGTGAACCCTATAAAAGAAAAATGTGTATTTCATTTTAATTAATCATTGATTTTAATGGCTATAATTACTCAAGGGAAATAGTCATGCAACTAATGGTATTGTGACTCAGCAGTGAAATACATGTGCACACCTAACAAACAATTTATTTCACTGCTGAGTCACAATATCATTTCCAAGTGCAACATTGTCGAATGAAAAATAGGGTATTCCACTACATGGGATGCAAAAAATTCATTCCTTTCCAAATTCCAATGAAATCATTCCTATATGAAATCCTAAACATAACTCTCATCCAAGAAATCCAATGCAAGTACCTCCTTAAATCCATATGTGATATGCAAGTAAGAATGCAACTATTTTGTATTTTCAATATAAAAGAATGAAAATGCAATAAAAGTCACTAAAATTCTCAGTCTTTGCAACAAGCATCAAACACAATCCAAGCAAGACACTCAGACAAAAAGACTAATGCATTAATGGAAAAAAAAATGAGATAAATGACTAGAACTAATTTCAAAGAAAAATCAATGAAAAAGAAGTCTCTGGTCATGGAAGAAGCATTCAATAGACAACATCAGAACCTAGGAAGACCCGGCCACACTCACAACCCACCTAACAACTTCCCACATCAAACTCAACCAAAAAAGGGAGGATGTATGTGGTTTTTTAAAGAACAACATCATATGTATGCGACTTTTAGCCAAAACCCTACATGTATACGTGATTTTTGGCCAAAATACTGCATGTATACGTGAATTTTTGCCAAAAACCTGTGTATGTATGCGAGTTTTTGCCAAAAACCTGTGTATATAGAAAATAAAGTGGTAAAAATAAGGTCAAGGGTCAAGTCAATCTAGGGTAGTGCAATGGATGAACATACTACTAAACGCAACACAGAAACGGGGAGAAACAGAGAGCAAGTGAAGCACATTGTGCACCCAACCCCAAATAAAAATGTTAAGAACCCGTGTCAAACCCCCCCTTTATTTTGTTAGTATATTTTGTTGGACGCATATGCTTTGTAAGTCGTCCCATTAGTATGTTGTATTGTCCCACATTCATGGGGAGTAAGTAATAATTGTTAAGTCATTTAGTTAATATGTTGCATTATCCCACATTCATGGAGAGTAATAGTTGTTTAAATTAGACTTAGTATATGAGTATGTATTGAGGCTAATGAAAGAATTGAAGAAATATTTTGTATTGAGCTTTATCAAAGGAGGTTTCCCCCTTGAAGCGGCCTACGATTAATAAATAATCTTTTGTGATCCATAATTTCTGTTATATCGTGCATTCTCATTGTTTATTGCAGGAGCTTCTCTACATCTGGTATCAGAGCACTTTCTTGAGCTCGTTGGGTGGAATTTCTGGATTTTTTTTTCTATAGTGCTTCCTGGAATTATGATCCTTACAGTTTTTCTTCTTCTTGAAGTAGTATTATTCATTTGGATCAGGGAATAAACCCTATATGCTTAACTGTGGGAAGCACTTAGGCATAGCCCTAAAACTCATTGTGAGGAGTACCATAGGAACCTTGAAGTAGCTAACTATTGAGAGGACCTGCTAAGCGAAAAGGGAAACAACCCCCACTAGATTGACTAGATTCCCATCCATGAGGAAAACCAAAGAGTTGTCATTTGTGGCCAAGTGGTTAGCAGTTTTACCTGCGCCATGGAGTGAGGGGTACTGCCCTAATACGCAAGCCGTCAGACATCCTTGGTGGCTAAGTGAATCACGTGAACCTTTAGGAAGCCAAATATACCTGGGGTCCATATATATTTATAGTTGATAATGCGCAGAATTCTAGAATCGCCACAGATCATTTCCTCCATTTCAAGTTTATAAAGCACAACTTTCTAGCACCGCCACAAATCATCTCTGCAGAAAAAGTTCTATTTTTTAGCCATATCTTCCTTGATTTAGCTTTGTTTCCCTTGAAACTTCACTGTAACCCCCGTAATACCATTCTTCATATTCCTTCCTTAAGGACCCTATCCCCAATTTCACTTCCTGAAGCCCAAAATTCTACATTTGTCTATTTTTAGGGTTTTTCATAACTTCGATTCTCACCCAATCGCATTCAAATTTTTCCATGGTGTCCACTTTCTATTAGGATATTTAGACACTTAGGAGTTAGTTAATATCAACTTGTGTAATATATCCGTTAGGTAAAAGTGTGTTTCTTTAGTATGCATTAGTATGCATTTGTAAATATTTTAATCCGACAGTCACAATATGTTCTAGACATAGAGTGATCCGATGGTTCAACTTCTCTTAGATCATACCTACCATTGATCCATGGCTTCTCGATTGGTCTATGATCTTTATTTAAAGAGAATAGAGGGTCCTTGGCTAGTTGATCGATTATGAGAAGCTCATGTGACTTTCTTTCTTTTGCATAATAAATTGCTCCAAGTAGCTATTTGGCTAGGGCCGTGGACTGTTTCCCTCTTAGGGGTTTTAACCATGTGACAAACATCCGTGTGTTGATCTGTGATTTATTTGTGTGAAGCGGTTTCTGAAGGTGTTCAGTATTTTGGGAGTACCCTGTGTACCCAAAGATGGTATCAGAGCATTTATGAAGAGCCGCTTTCGGTTTTGATCAAGATCTGGAACCAGTATTGCTGAAAATTTGAAAGGGTTTTTGGTTCTGGATTTTCTATGTATTTGTGGCCTATGGGAGCTATTCCATTGTATCTGGAGTGTCATTTCCATTGGTAAATAGTTTTCATTTCATCGAAAACTATTTCCAGTTGTTCTAGAAACATCCATTTTGGCAAATCTGAAGGTATAATGTTACAGTAACAGATTTGTTTATTTTTTTTTAAATCTCTCATATTTTATCAGTTTTATTATTAGATCTTTATTTTTTTAGTCTCGGACTATTTCCTTCCCTGGCTATGTATGCTCTTTGTCATGCACCTTGCGCGATCGCGGTGAATCAAAAACAGAAAGGGAAAGTTTTTTTTGTTTTTTGTTTTTTGTTTTTTTGTGTTTTGTAGAAAAAAAGCCAAGCACGGAGAATGAGAGAGAAGAGTTAAAAAAAAAACCCTTCCTCTTTCCATTCTTTTACGTACCTTTTCAACTTAGCTCACTTGGTTCAAAGTTTCTTTCTTCCTTGACAGGTCTTGAGTTCAAGTCTTATTAAGTTACTTTTAGTGCATGCAATTTCTATTTTCAAGTTAATTTATCGTAAAAGTGCATCTAACATAAATAAAATAAAATAAAAAGTGAATCACTTAAGTCTTTTAATTTGAGTTCAAGTCTTATTAAGTTACTTTTAGTGCATGCAATTTCTATTTTCAAGTTACTTTATTGTAAAAGTGTATCTCACAGAAATAAAATAAAATAAAAAGTGAGTCACTTCAGTCTTTTAATTTGTTGTCGCACTATTTAAAAGTAACATTATTGTAAAAGTGAACATCACTTATTTTACAAAAGTGATTCACTTAAAAAGCAAATTTCTAGTAAGTGATAGTCAAAGGTTCATCTTTGGAAGAAGGGGGTTCTTTTTTTTAGTTGGTCAAGTTAATATCGGCCATGTCACTATTGGGGACATCTTCAACATTTTCTTTGATCAAGCACAACTTCATCATCCAGAATCAGTTTTCAGTGCCATTTTTTTTAAAACCACATATTTTTTCAAACTCTTTGCATTTAGAAAGCTAGTTTATATTTTTCCTTTCACTATTTTATAGTATGACCACCCCTTGTGATATTATACTTACAAGTTCTAACTATTTCTCATGGAAATATCATATGGAGGATGTTTTACGAAGTAGGAGAATTTTCAAGATAACCTCAGGGAAAGAAACAGAACCCACTAATGATGATAAGAAAATTAAATGGGCAAATAGATGTGATGAAGCTCGTGGATTGATTGGGATGTCAATCTCTACTGATTTGTGATTCCACATATCTGGAATTGATGAACCTGATCAAGCTTGGGAAAAGTTGAAATCTGTGTTTGGTAAACACAATGAAATTCGGGGTCATCAACTTGAGAATGAGTTGATTTTCTTGAATCCAAATTATTTTTCATGCATTCAAGTCTATTTATCTAAATATAAAACTCTTAGACTCTTATGTGCAGAATGCAAGATTAATAAAGAAGACAAACAATGTATTTATCATATTCTTTCCAAACTTGTACCTGCATATTCTGTTTTTGTATCTACATTCTACTCCATGAAAGAATCCTTGACTTTAGCTAGCTATCAAGAGCCTAGTCTTCAATCCTTTTGTGATTCCTTAATTAGAAAGCAATATAATCTAATTCATCTTGGAATAATTAAAAATGCAGATACATCTGGGAAAACCTTATTGTCCCAACAAAAACAAAAGTCCAAGCCTCCCAAGAAAAAAAATTCGCAATAATAAGCCAAACAACAAGGGTCCCAAACCCTCTCAGTCAACTCCTTATTTAAAAAATGATAAAGGATCCAATCCAAAAGGAAAGAAGGCTGAGCGTTATTGCAATTTTTATGGGAAATATATTCATGATGAATCTAAGTGTTTCAAGAAGATGGCAGCCTTGGAAGCAGCAATGAAGAAGCACCACATCAGCCTAGATTCGTCTTCAAAATATACCTCTCATGGACATGCACTCTGTGCTTCTGGTTACTCTCATACTGCATCTTCTTCTTCTACTTCAATTGAATGACTCATTGATTCTAGAGCATCTTATCATATGGCTAAGGATCAAGCCATCTTTTCTACTATGCATGAATGTACCACTAAACAAATATTTGTTGGTGATGATAGATCTCTAAGTGTTGTAGGGTCTTGAACAGTTCCAGTAGAAAATGGCCATTTTAGTGATGTATTATGTGTTCCAAAAATTTCCTACAATTTGTTATCAGTCTATCAAATTACTCATTTGGGTGAAGGTAAAACTATGATGTTTACACCTCACCAATTTGTAATCAAGGATTTTAAAAATCCTCAAAATTCCCTTGCTACTGGAACTGTTGATGATATTACAAGGTTTTACATATTTAACAACTTTGGGTCATCACCTTTTCCTTCAATTTTTGTTGCTAATTGTGATAACTTGAGCAAACTTTGGCATGAGCGATTTGGCCACTTAAATTATTGCTCATTGCAACAACTATGTAAAGATAATATGGTGACTAGTCTTTCGATGGTATCTTGCAAGGATGGTGTTTGTTTTGATTGTGTACTCGAAAAACATCATCGGGATAGTTTTGACAAACGTGCCTCTTGGCATGCTTCGGTTCCCTTGGAGCTTGTGCATAGTGACTTGTGTGGCCCTCTTCCATCTGCATCCTTTCCTGGTTTCAAATATTTCTTCACTTTCATTAATGACTACTCCAGACGCACTTGGGTTTACTTCCTAAAACTTAAGAGTGAAGTATTTAAAATGTTCTTGGCCTACAAGGCCCTTGTTGAAAAACAATCTGGTAATCAAATTATTAAGTTAATATTTGATAATGGAGGAGAATATGTTAACAACAATTTCACTACTTTTTGCACTGAACAAGGAATCCAACAACAACACACTGTTCCATATACACCACAATAAAATGGTGTAGATGAACAGAAGAACCGCACTTTAAAATAAATGGCTAATTGTATGATCCAATCTAAGGGACTAAGTCTTCAATATTGGGTTAAGGCCATAAATTGTGCAAATTACATAGTTAATTGCACACAAACTAAAGTTTTACAAGGTATAACACCAAAAGAAGCATGGAGTAAAATTAAAAGAGATGTAAGTCACTTTTGTGTGTTTGGTTGTGAAGCATAGGCTCACATTCCGGATGAAAAACGAAAAGCATTGCAGCCTAAAAGTGAAAAGTGCATATTTGTTGGATATTTTGAAGATGTAAAAGGTTATAGACTTCTTCATCTCCATTCACATGATATAATCATTAGAAGAGATGCTAAATTTGATGAAAATATCTTTTCCTACGAGCCTAACTTGGCAGGTGTTCCATCTTTGGCCTCCGAGCCTAATTCAATGATTGTGCCTTCTTCTTCTTCTTCTTCTTCCAACTTTCTTCATTAGAGGAAATTTCAACTCAAAATGGGCCTTTTAACTTTAACTCAAATTCCATGTCATCATGTGTTAGCCAATTAAATTGCTTTAAATTTGAAATACCGTATAGGTCTTAAACAAATTTTTAATATAAATTTGGGAATAGGTATCATAAAAAAAACTACTTTTTGTTTGTATTTTCGACATATCTCCCCATGTTTTTACTCAAATTTCGATCATGAGAGCTCCTTGGATGTGGAATTAAATTTTGCATCCAACGAGTACCCACTTGGCATACTTTTAATGGACCCCGCTACCCCAAAAATGATAAATACCTGAAAATGTAATGATGATTTAATTCTGCATCCAACGAGTACTCACTCGACATACTTTTGACGGACCCCACTACCCCAAAAACAAGAAATATTTGAAAAAACGTGATGATGGGCATACTTTGGACGGACCCCACTATCCCAAAAATAAGAAATACATGAAAAAACATGATGATGATTTCATCATCATGTTTTTTCAGGTATTTCTTGTTTTTGGGGTAGCGGGGTCTGTCAAAAGTATGCCATGTGGGTACTCGTTGGATGCAAAATTTAATTCCACATCCAATGAGCTATCCCAATAGAAATTTGAGTAAAAACACGAGGAGATATGTCGAAAATACAAACAAAAAAGTAGTTTTTTTCTTTTCTTCCTTTAAAATCAATAAATATTATTTTGTTATTTTATTAATTTTTTTAGGAGGCCCTTTTTGAGTTGAAATTTCCTCTAATGGATAGGTTTCCAACTCTAGTTTCTGATGATTATAGTGAGGATGAAAATCCACCTCCGCCTGCTCATGTTCCTGTAATAGCACCATCACCAATGCTTCCTCGATGGGTCTGTTCAACATGTGAAGCATATGATGATCTTGACGGTGATCCTAGAGATCAACATCGAACACATTCTCATTTTTAGTGAGCCTCTTCTCTTTTGGCTCAATTTTTTGAGAATCATGATCCAGAAACTTTTACAGAAGCTTCAGGAAATCCAAATTGGGATGCATCTATGGATGAAGAATATCGTTCCTTAATGGAGAACGATACTTGGGATCTTGTTCCTCTTCCAAAATGAACAAAACTTGTCAGATGTAAATGGGTCTATAGAACTAAGTATGCATCAGATGGAAGTGTTGAAAGACTTAAGGAAAGGTTAGTTGCCAAAGGTTTTTCCCAAGTTGAAGGGATTGACTACAATGAAACCTTTGCTCCTATCGCAAAAATGAATTCCATCCGCCTTGCCGCCTTACATAACTGGGATGTCCATCAAATGGATGTCAAGTCTTCCATTTTACATGGTGATTTACAGGAGGAAGTTTACATGGAACAACCTCCTGGATATGTTCAGGATAACTCTAGCCTTGTCTATCTCCTTAAGAAATCCTTATATGGCCTTAAGCAAGCTCCTAGAGCTTGGTATGCCAAATGGATAGCTTTATTCTTGACACTGGTTTTTGTAGATGCCATTCTGACCCCAATGTCTATACCAAGAAAGTAGGAAACCATCTCATCATACTTGTTCTTTATGTTGATGATCTTATCCTTACTGATAGTGACCCTAAACTTATAACCCATGTGAAATACAGTCTTAAGAAAAATCTTGAAATGTCAGGCTTAGGAAATTTGCATTATTTTCTTCGTCTCTAGGTCTTGCAGACCAAAGAAGGAATCTTTCTTTCCCAGTCTAAGTATGCTTGTGACCTTTTTCATCACTTTCACATGGAAGATTGTAAACCAGCCCCTTCTCCCTTCCATTATGGAGTCAAACTTTCTGCTACTTGTACTTCCCCTAAATGAGATTCCACCTTGTATCGTCAGCTTGTTCGTAGTCTTTTATACTTGACTCATTCCCGTCCTGACCTTTCCTTTGCCATTGGTCATGTTTCCCGTTATATGCAAACACCTCATGAAATTCACTAGAAAGAAGCAAAAAGAATACTTCTATATATTTGAGGTACAATTCAATTTGGGATTCATTATAGTACAGGGGGGGAACCTTTGTTGGTTGGTTTCACTGATTTAGATTGGGCTGGCGATCCTGATGATCGAAAGTCTACTGCAGGTTATGTTTTTAGTATTATATCTAGACCTGTCACTTGGGCTTGTAAGGAACAACAAACTCTTTCTCTTTCTTCAGTAGAAGAAGAATATCGAGCCATTGTTAATGCTAGTTAGGAAGCTTTATGGCTTCGACAGATCCTTTCAGAGTTTGGATTCGAGCAATAGCAGCCTAATCCACTTTGGTGCGATAATCAAAGTGCCATCAACCTTGCCAGAGATCCAGTTCTACATCAGCGCAACAAACACATTGAGCTACACATGCACTTCATCAGAAATCTTGTTCATGATCATGTTATTGAAGTGCTTTATTTCCCTACAGATGATCAAGTTGCAGACATCTTCACCAAGTCTCTTACAGAAGCGAAGTTTTCTAAAATTCGATCTATGTTAGGAGTTTAGGAATGTGTCCTTAAGGGGGGATAGACTCTAATGCCTCCTTCCTTCTTCTAATAGTGTCACTTTTGTTAATCCTTCAATCCTATCCCAAGTTGTTCTTAAGGGGGGATGTTAGGATATTTAAACACTAAGGAGTTAGTTAAGATAAACTTGTGTAACATATCCGTTAGGTAAAAGTGTGTTTCTTTAGTATGCATTTGTAAATATTCTAATCTGACGGTCATGATATGTTCTAGACATAGAGTGATCTGACGATTCAAGTTCTCTTAGATCATACCTACCATTAATCCATGGATTAACACTTGATTGGTCTATGATCTCTGTTTAAAGAGCATAGAGGGTCCTTGGCTAGTTGATCGATTATGAGAAGCTCATATAACTTTCTTTCTTTTGCACAATAAATTGCTCCAAGTAGTTATTTGGCTAGGGCCATGGATTGTTTCCCTTTTGAGGCTTTTAACCACGTGACAAACATTGGTGTGTTGATCTGTGATCTATTTGTGTGAAGCAGTTGCTGAAGGAGTTCTGTCTTTTGGGAGTACCCTGTGTACCCGAACACTTTCCATTTATGCTTCATTGTCCCTTGTTGCCGCCTTTTCACACACCTGGAACATATGGTAGAAATATTCAAGCCACTCGGTGTGTCCTTGGGGGCAAGTCTCGAGTCAAGGCTGTCACCTTGTTCTTGACTCCTCCGTTTAGGCTCAACTCCTAATGAAGCCAAGGGGGGTAGACCCTATTAAGTTACTAAGGATGATTTATTAGTGTAATGATGTTGTACTAAATCAGTTATTTAGGAGTTTGAATATTTTAACTATAAGCAATCAAGATGACAAGATACGAAGATACACACGAAAGCACAAAGTTGATACGCAATATATATATGAAGCAGAAAAAGACCAGTGCCTTAAAAATGGAGTCAAAAGAGATCAGTGTGCTTGCATGTGTTTGGAATAAATGTTTTGTGATTGCATCTTGGTATGTTTTAAGTTAAAATTGGAGTATGAGTTGTTTAAATTAGGCTTAAGTGGGACTCTAAATATACTCGAGAGTACTTGGAGTATGTCCAAAACAAAGCCTATACGGCTACCCGCAAGGAATATGTGGGCTGAAATGGAGTCTCTGGGGTTGTGTTCGTAACGCACCCGTTAGGGTGTGGCAGAGATCGGCGCCCCGAGGTCACTTTTCAGTAGGTTCCCGCTTCCTTTGGGTATTTTGCCACCATAAAGGTTTGATCGAGGTGTTGGATTTTCACCTGATGGTTTGTTAATTGGGGAAGGTGAGTCCTAATTATGCTAGTCACCCAAGTGGTTTTGATACAGTTTGACTGATTGGACTAACCGCAGCCAAGTGCAGAGCATACACACTGGAGTCTTGTAAATTTTAATAAGTTTTAAAAGATGTGTTCTTGCTTAAAAGAAAAGCCTCCAAGAACCTCTTTCGATCCAAGTGGATCTCAATCGGGGAATCAAGGAGGGGTTAATTTTAAAATGATGATAAAAAAAATATGATAAAATAACACAACTACACAAATGTGGTTTTCTGATTAATCCTACCACGAATCTCATTCCCCTTGCGGGTCACTCGGGAAATCGTGGGGTAAGTATTATGATTACTTTTGAAAATAAGATATGGAATATGGAATTAACAACAAGATCAAATATACTACCCTATCAATCAGATAAATTCTAGTAAAAGGAAATAAGCATAAAAAGACGAAAAAGGCACCGACGCGAATCCCCCCAGGGGGGATGGGGAATGGGCTCGAAAGAGCCTATTCAAAGGATGATTTTATTACATAGGTTACAATATCAAAGCACTGATAAAATAGAGCTTTCTTGGTCCTTATACAGGATGAAACCAAGATATTACAGTTTATGCAAAACAATTACAAATTATGTGACAAAAGAGAGCCCCCTGGGGGGATTTGAGCGCTCCAAAAGCCACTTTGGACAGCAGCTTCTTTTCTTCTCTGTTAGACCTGCTAAATGGAAGCGATTGAATTAGAATAACAAATTCCCCAAAGCACTTTAAGAGTGCCTTTGGTTCAGCCTACTTTATCTCAAAAAATTAATGAAATTAAACTATCTAAACCGACGAAAAGGGAACCAAGGAAAGCAAGATTTCCTTGGGATATTGGCCTGCTGTTTGTGCAGCCAATTAACAGCACTGATATTGCAGAATATTGAAATTATTTAACAACAAATGAAACTACCTTAAGAGCAAGCTATGAATTTTTCAATGAACTACTTGCGAAACTAAGGCAATTTTAGCTAGATCTCTTGAATTTGAACTTTATGTGCACAATGAAACTAAGATCTAGAAAATTGAAGGGACTTTGATAATTAGATCTATGTATGCTTTTCTTTATGAGATAGATCAGATTTAAAAATAAACCTTCAAGTAACCAGCTTGAGGAAAGTTTAATAATTTTTAAAGGAGGAAGAGAGAGAAAGAGTTTTGGTTTCCTTGAAGATCCACAGTAGAGCTTTCAGGTGGAATGCCGAGGGACTATGCCTTTGAAATTTTTTGAAGAGAATGAAGAAGCAAACTAGATCAGCATCATTTCCAAAGTGTGAACCTGCAACTCAGCTGAAATCAAAGAACTTGCCAAGAAACTTGTGAGATCTGATTAGTACATACAAAGAGATTCAAGATAACATGCATATAAGCTTATAGGACATGCTAAATATAGAGCTCTATACATGCATCCAAGGAGAGTGACAGCCAATAAACTTATTTAACAACACATTTCCTATCAAGATTGTAATAAGCTAATTACCAGTCTTAACCACAGATCTACAAGAAAATAGCAAGAAATGACCACAGATACAGGTTACCTCAGTAAATCAATGGCAATAATCATCCACACATGTAATGGCACCACACCGTATTGCCTCCAAATATTTTCTTTATTTCATATGAGAATTACAAAAATACAATAGCAGCAGCACCTCAATCCCAGTTCTAACTAGCTTGGAAGAGGAGGCTGTTCCTTGATTTATACAATTTGCAGGCCATTTAGCCCAGGGGGGGCACAATTACTCATGGAATCAAGTGAAATCAACTGATGGAGAGTCCATCAATGCCTGATCTGTGTCTAGCTGAGCCAGATCTAAGTCTCACTGAGTGCAACTGTCAATCAGGGGGCTGATTTGACTGACACCTCAACCTGTTGACTGAAGAATCCACCAAAAATCATCCAGTTGAGCCAAAAACATGTTGAGGAGAGAGAGAGGGTGAAATTCCCCATAAACGATGCTCAAGATCAACTCTGGATCTGATTTGATCACCTCCTTCAGTCAAGGATTTGTCAGATTCAGTCAATCTGCTTCAGATTTGACTGATTTCAATCAAATCGGCTGAGAATCCATTGATTTATTGATTTTGGATTTTCTCCATTATTCATCAATTTATTAATTAAAATAATCAATAATAGATTTTGGGGGTTTTCTGACCTGAGTGATGGAAAATCACTCAAAACTAGGAAATAGTGGGTCCATGGGTTTACATGGTGCTCTTAGCTTGAAAATGAGCACCTACATG
>LPNX010850182.1:2355-128871 GCA_001517045.1 Pseudotsuga menziesii
AAAAAGCATTCAACACATCATGATACTATTAAACATCGGATTCTACCCTAGAGAAACCTGTATTGGGAAAAACTCCAACAGAATGAATGACTACCCTTTCTTCTTTATAAAATAAAGAAATTACAATGCAAAATATGGGGGAAGCACAAACTCACTGTGGAGCTATGAGACACTGTGGAGCATGCTTAGGGTGAAAAGTTGGGGTGATATGACCTTTAGTCGTCAAACTCATCTTGGGACCTGGCTCATTGGCATAGTCTATATAAATTTATAAATCTTATATATATGAATGGCATTGGTGAAGAGCGAGAGTTTTTCACCAAATTTAATTATAAATCCTATATATATATATAAATGTGAGAGTTGGGGAGTGATCTGCTGAGAGCGTGCAATGGGTGACCTAAACCTACTTTTCATGGTTTCTTTTCATGTTTTTCTCATGTCAACAGCAAGCTGGAAATTGCAGGGTGTAACAGTAGCAGAAGCAGGAAAGATAAATGTTACTGAAGCGTTTCTGGATGCCCACAACAAAGAGAGAGCAACCCTAGTAGGAGTCCCTCTCCTTCAGTGGAATAACGACATCGCTTCTTATGCGAGTCGTTTTGCCAGGTCTCAGAGGAATCACGATCAGTGCCAGATGAAGCCGTCCGGGACAAGGAAGTATGGGGAGAATCTCCTTTGGGGAGAAGGAAGGCCTATGACTCCCACTGAAGCTATTCAGTCATGGATCGATGATAAAAAGTTCTATGATTACAACACAAATTCCTGCTTGCAAGAAGATCAGCACTACGGAATTTATACGCAACTGGTGTGGAAGAAATCCACTGATCTTGGCTGTGCTTTAGTTAGCTGTGATAAGGGGGATATTACATTCGTCATCTACTATTACTCGCCCCCTGGAAATATTGTAGGTGAAAGGCCTTCCTAGAATTGGAGTCTCCAGGTTTTTTATCTGTTTGTAATGATGATGGGAGATGTGCAGGCTTAGGTTTGCTGAAACCTCCATTACTAAGTTATTATTATTAAAATTAATGTTCTAAACAACCTCTTTTGAATCACAGTCTTTTATTTTTCACTTATTTTGGTGTTCAGGTTTGATTGTTATTTTTCCTTTATTTTGGTGTTTGATGTTCAGATTGATTGTTATTTTTCTGCGTGTTTTCATTTTTCATTTCTTCATTGTTTTTTATTTTTTCTTCTTAATCGGCTGGGAATTTAGGAAATGCTAAAACAACCAAGCTGAAGCAGATTTCCTAGGTGCACTCGGCGCAGGATGGATTGCTAAATTTCAACTCTGCTTCTGCTAATAATTATATATATATACATATATTTCCCAGGTGTGTATGTTTTAATTTTAACCCAGTTGCTCATATATATATTCAATTTAAAGGCAATGCAGGTGAATGAAGTTGGAGGAGTTGTTACAGATCTTTGTGTCTTTTTGCGAGAGTGCGAGGGCAAACGGTGAATCATCTTTTTTACAAAATTCTGGTAATCATTCTGCTCACAAATCCAATTATCTTTACCTGTTTACCTATTTTGGTTTTACGATTTGGGTTATCTCTTTAATATATTGTTTTAAATATATTACAGTGTATGTTAAGTATTACTTATACAAATTTTGTTGTTTTTAAAAGATATCTTATAAGTATTTTGGTTTTGATCTGTAGAGATATCCTTAAAAAATTAAGGAAGTTCTATATGAATCGCTCACTTATATTAATTTGAACAATTTAAAGGTGGTTTTCTTAACTTTTACAACCTCATATTCTTAAATTTATAAACAACTTTTCCTTTTCGCGTTGTTCTGTCTAAAGCTCTAAGATCCTTGACAACTCTGCTATCTTTGACTTGCTTGGAATTACAGGCACCATCTGCCATCTTTGCCACCTACGCTTTGAATTATACACGCCATCTGCCATGGGCTTCCATCTACCATCTCCATGGTCTCCAACTGACATCTGCAGTGTCACACCTATACCGCCATGCACTCAGTCGCACAACCCTACACTTGCCACCTTCACGATAATGCAAATGAGCTAGAGGCCTATATAAAGAAAAATTTTGTGGTCTAACAGTGCATAATTTTGTGGTCTAATAGGGAGTCTCCATTAATTTATGGTTTTATTGGTTTTATCTTAAATACCTTCTTGTGAAGAGAGAAGCGTTTTGCATTTCTCGCAAATACCTTCGTTTTGTTTGATGTTGTTGTATTTTGCCACAAATACCTTCTTGTGAAGAGAGAAGCGTTTTGCAGTTCTCGCCTTTACTTCATTATCAATGAGGCTAGGTAAAAAAAAATTAATGCTTTATACTAATCCTGATTGATTCCTCTATTTTGAGATTTATACTAACTGAGTTTTGAGGCATTTTCCCCAGACGTTTAAGCTTGCATAATTTATCTCTTTTATGAATTAAATAACTTTGCAATTATCTTGCTTGGAAATGTTTTGGTGTAAATAAAGAATGGCTTGGTGAATTCCATTGCTAAGAAACATTTAATTGGTGCTACAAATAATTGCACCAAAACCAAGTGATACAAATAATTGTCCAAAACCATGACCTACCAAATTACACAAGGTTGTAAGCTTAATTTTTGTTATTTTATTCGAATTTCTTCCGGTCTCTTCACTATGTGGATATGTGGGTTTGTTTGGGCTATAAATACACAACAGTTTCGCTTGATTTTTACTAGGTTAAGTTGAAATCTTCAAATACGTGTAATCTTGTTTAAACTTACAAATATCTCTCAAAGCTATTTCAATTTGAGAAAAAAAACTTATTAATATTTTAAATAAATTTTCCTAAATTAAAAAATAAAATAAATATATATATATTTTTATTATACAAACTTTAACATTTTAACACATAACCTAAACATATAACCTCTACACATAAGGTGTAAAGGGCACTTTGAACCCTGGATTCTTTCCCAAGTCTTAGAAACCTTTGAAAAATATAACTATAAGGGTTTAGTAAAGTGTCGACTCAAAGTTTCAGTTTTTTATACTATAGTTTTAGATTTTTATTGCAAAGACATTTTTGTAATAGCTAACTCTAATCTTTAAATTTATTTGTCTTATAGCAGTAACTATTAACAATAGCAGGGACATTGCCACCTCGTGGCTCTTGTTTCTCTCTTGTTTCCATTATTCCCTAAGCATGCTATTTTGTTGTTTCCTTTTTTTTTACCTAGGTTTTTTGATAGCTAATAACTAACTATTTTTCAAGATTGGAGACTTGTCTTCTTAAATATAGACAAGAATTCACTTATTAAAATAAACATAATTTCTACCAATTTAATGCATAATTGCCTTTATCCAAATATTCAATTTTTTTCTTAAAATAAAAATATGTAAAAAATCTTTTAATATTTACCCACACATATATATCTACTTTCAATGTTACGAGAGGCATTACAATAACATTATTTTTAAACATTTAACATTACAAAAATATAATCATCACAAATTGATTTTATAGTTTTTATATGTACATGAAATTCAATAAAGATCGTCAATGATGTAGTAGATCTCCTAGGTCTTATAGTTTGGTATTGTCTAACAAAAAAAAGGGAAACAAAAATTTAAATAAAGAAATTGTAATCTTAAATTATATAGATCCATTTTTCGTCATAAAACATTAAGCTTAAATTAAATATAATTAAATTTTTATAATTTATAAATGAAAACATTATAATTTACTAAATTATAAGAATTAATTTTCATTTTTAAATGTTAAAATTAAATTAAATTTGTGAAAAGAATCAAAATGTACTAAATTACATCCACTGAGACCAACTTTGGTCTATCGGATCTTCAGGAGGATAATACTTGATTTACTCTAAAATCTTGTTTATGTTCTCAAAAAGCTTGCCAATAAGCTTTCCAAGCTCACTATAGTTTTGGCAAGTTAAGAGGTTATAAAGGTTTGTATTGTAGCAAATACTATGAAACTCAGATCTAATGTGGGTGTAAGCAAGGCACTCTAAGAGAAAGTGTTTTTCATCATTGATGCTCATAGACTCACATAGATGACAAACCCTTTCCTCGCATGGAGTTTTAGGAATAGACCAACATCCTATTTCACTATGGAGTTCATGAGAGTTCATTCTAATCTTGGTTATATTAATTTTCTTCTGTGAGCTAGTTACTACCGAGAGATATTTCTTATCTTCCAAGTTAGGATTAATGACATCCTTACATTATCTTACTTTTCTCTTAACCGCACAATTTTTTTCACACCATAAATTTTCTTTAAAATTAGAAGTAACAATATTTTGACATTATCAATGTTCTGCAAAATGTCATTTTCATTAATGCCCCAATGATTTATCCAATACATGGTATCTTTATGCCAACACCACTTGAGGCGTAGTTGGTTTTGACTTGAGTTTAAAACAATTTTAGGAAGTCTCTCGATTCCCATGTTATTTATCTTATGCTTGTACATCATGTACCTACTCATAGCCATGCTCTCGATGGGGGGAAGACCCAGTTTTATGGGGAGCATAGGATAAGGTGTATTGATTTTGATTTTGAGGTTATAATTTATAAATCGCTTCTGGATTTGCTCAATAGTCCTCCAAGATTCTCTAGATATGATGCACTCCCATACTTCATAACCATACAAGATAACAGGGATGACAAGAGTTTCAAAGAGGAACTTCTTTTTATCCCACATGAACATATTGGATGATTTACAGTTATTTTCAAGACCAAAATAAGATTTCCACCCATCATTAATCCTTTTCTCAATGCTATAGTTCAAATTGAGCTTGTGATGAATATCAATTCCAAGATAATTGTAAGAAGTCACTTCCTCTAGATTTCTATTATCATAAATAAAATTTGCATAGTCGTCTTTCTTATATTTTATGATATTGTTTTGTGCCTTATTGGTGTTAATAACCATACCCATGTTAGAGAAAAAATATTTAAGAATTCTTATTTGCTTATCAAGATTAGAAGGATACCTTTCCATAAGAACAATATCATCAACACAAAGTAGGAGGATGATAACTATCCCAACTAAGATTGTATCAGCACAACCTTTATCTTCTAAATACTTTTCTCGCTTATCAATGTAAATGCCAAAAAGGGAAGGGGAGAGGGGGAACCTTGTTTAAGTCCAATATTACAAATTATCTCTCCTTTCCACCCCTCATTATTCTTAAACTTGGCAATGAATTTTTCGTATAACATTATGTAATATCCCGAATTTTGGACCTACCATTTATGGGCATAAGCCTATTGACGATGATGATTATATTGATGTTTTATTTTATATTGGGTCAAAGACCCCACTGCATATGAACATGATGATTTGTTTTGTATATTGGGCGTAAGCCAATGGTTGATGATATATAGGTATATATATGTTTGTGTTGGGTGTGGACCTTGAAGTACATGATTGATGAAATGTCTGTGTTGGGCATGGACCCTGAAGCACGTGATCGATGAGATGTTTTGTGTTGAGGAAGAGGCTCTGGAGCACATGAGTACTTATATTTGTGTTGACCATAAAGCTCTGGAACACATGAAAATATAATTTGGAAATGTTGGGCATAAGCTCTGGAGCATTCCATGTTGGTGTTGGGCATAAGCTCTGGAGTACCGGATCTTTGGCCATTGTATCCCTAGGTGTATCGTACAAGTACATCCTAGAATTTAGTTTTGAGCGAGAGATTTGGAATTGCACTATGTTTGTAACTCCCTGTTATAAGCATTGAGTATGGGCTCTGGTAAGCGCTAGGGGTTACTGAAAAGATTAAAATCACCTCTGAGTGAAAACGACTTGAGCAATAATATTGATCTCATCATACTTATTTTTAAGTGATTAAATGAAATTTCAAATTTATGTATTCCCATCAAGTACTGAAGAACTACCATGTTATACGAGGGAAATCCAACATGAAAGGATGTTTAGAGTTTCCTATCCTAGTAAACCGAAGCCATCTATCTACTTGAACTTCATAAAACAAGTGTCTTTAAGTCTAAGGGATCATGGCACATGATGCCCGAAGACAAGTGTTAGCAAGTATTTTAATACTATGTATTTTATACATAGTATGTATAAATAATTAATTACGATTAATTATATAATTGAATAAAGAAATAAGAGAAGCTCCACCAATTATTATTTATTATTAAAGGATTAATAAATAGTGAAATATCTATGAAAGACTAACTAGGAACTAGTTAAAAGTTCCTAGGTTAAGAATTGAAAGTTACGCAAGTAAATTAAAGAGGTTTAAATCAAGAAATAAATGATTTCTTGATTTAAGTGCCCCTTTGACTGAAAAGAATGTCTCTAAAGACTCAAGCCAAGAAAAGGATTGGGGGTTCTGATTTTTCATCTAGGAGAATTATTATTCTACCTGTTTTGCTCTCAAGTGTTTTCTTGAAGAACTTTTCCTGCAAGGAAAAGAGGATTGATTTAGAATTGAGTACTAGTTTGGAAACCCTACCTTAGGATCTCCAACCTACTTGCATGTTGGATTCCAGCTTTGGGGGATCTGGATTAGAACCAAGAATGGTTCCGGGTCATGGTTGGAAAGAACGTGGTAGTTCCGAAGTGATTTGTTCATCAAATAGAGGTCATATCTGCATTGAATTATTAACACTGATTATTTAAGTGTGCAAGTGCAGCCATTGACAAAGCTTCAATTTTTAGGTATGAAACCCTTGAAGGCCTATTTTATTTCTTTCCAAAGTTTCATTACTGTTTATGTTAAGTAATGGCTACAATGAAATTTATAACCCTAATGGTTATGTCTTATGGTTAACAATCTTCTAGAGTTTGTATGTGTAAATTACTAATCATAGGTTGTTTATGTTTAGGGTTGCCTCTCTCATAAATGTTCATGTATTAACTAGGTTTGATCTTAGTGTTATGTTTTTACCATATTCTCTATATTTAATAATCTGCTGACATATTCCATTTGTCACCATCAACTTGCCCTAATTCTCAACAAAACTAATTCAGTAGAACTTAATTAAAATATTGGTTATGTTAACTAATACAAGTTTATAATTTATCCTAGATCTACTAGGAACATAATTCATAATAAAAAGGCTAACAAATTATTAAAGACCTTCTAAGGTCTGCTCTACATAACCATGTAAAAAAACAAATTAATTATATAACATTCCATTTTAATAAACATAATCCAAAATTAACCGAACAGAGAAGGAATCATGACCATCCATGTGGTCCATTATCAAACTCTGTATTATTATATAAAATCCATAATCCAAATCATATCGATTAACAGAACTCGAATGTTTAAATTCACAGTCCTATTATTACAGTCATCCATCATAAACACATAAAGGGTTTTAAAAGTCCCATTTAAAATCTATACACAACCAAACATATCATTTAAACAATTAAAACCCATTTTGTAATCAAGAGGTCATGACATCAAATCCTGTAGATGTCTAAACCCAAGACAGTAACATTATTAAAACCATAAGTATTTCATATACAATCAGTAAGAAATCACATAACCATTTTCTACAGTCCATGCTATATATCTAGTATGGGTAGTCTACACTTTAAAGCTATGTGACAATCCCTTAAATCCAAACAATGCTTACATTAACAGTGAGGTCGTAAAGACCTTAGTTACAGCCTCGACCAAGTTTCAAACTAAACACACAGTCACGTTTTCAAAACCAATTGATATCGTGGGTTGTCATAACCATGGCTGTTACAACCCGATTCTTTCCAAGTAAATGGTTTACAATTAAAATGTGAACTAAAAGCTATCACAGTCATTGGGAGAGGAACATGCCATTCGTGGCATGGCCTGCACCAACTTTGGGTAAATTCAAACTAAGAATACAATACTCTATTTTAAAACACAGACTCCATTTATATGCTAATGCGGAGCATGTGGTGGCAAGCCAATGGGCTACGACACCATTGCTACAATGGTGTAGCCCATGGCATAACGCCCAAACTCCAGAAGCTCCCAACTTAAAACATAAACCAAACAAATAGAGTGATGTGCATACGGCCATAACCCAAAATAATATTTTGTACACAGAGTAATTTTCTATAGGATGTAAGGCCACGATCAATTCCATTACAGTCGACATAAAACACAACAAGTAAATAACCATAAAAAACCCATGTTTATATAGTATTTAAATGCTAGATGAAATCGTAGGCATTTCATATAATTTACATTATAGTCTTCATTATAAAACCAGCGCATAGTGAAATTACACAGTGAGGCACGAACCCTCTCTACAATCAGTCAAAGTATCAAAATGATCATGGGCAAGCTGTGAGCTATGGCACTATTACAAGTGATGATGCAACCATGGCCCAAACAATTACCAGATATCTGAAGAAGAGTCCACTTAAAAGCCAGAGCAAGCTACATCTTAAACCCTGAAGGTAGAGTCAACAAGAACCAGCGAAACCCCAACCTAGTAACGATTTCCAAGTAAGGAATGCCTAGAACAAAAGGAGGAAAGTGATTCTTGCTAGCAAGCTTACCATGTCCGTAAATGAGAAATCCCAAGTTGACAAGTGTAGCCTGTGCAAACCCCGGAGTTCCTTCGCTTTCACCTACAGAAAAACCATGATGGCATTAGGAGCATGACCATGCCATGGAGAAAACCAAACAAAGCAATGCAATTTACATAGAGCTGGCTAATCTCACCTGCAAATCGATGGGGTCATTTCCATCCTTTAAACATGCAGAGGCTTCACTACACCACAATGCCAATACCATAATGCGCATACAATGAATGCCAAGTCCTTTTCCAAGGGTTTTCACCAACCCCGATGGCATTAATGGCACCACCTGGTGGCCATTAACGCCACCGTAAACCCCAACCACAAGATCATGGATCAACATCATATCAACCATGTCCTATGTTAAAACCCTCTATACTATGGTTTGGCCACCCTTTGAATGTCAGTGCATGCTAAAGGCTAATGATGTGGTATGTATACCATAGTTCCAACCTTATGATATGCGCAGCCTTAACACTATCATATAATGTTACAATGTTTTCCCTTAACACTATCATATAATGTTATAATGTGTTCTCTTAGCATAAGCTTATAGTTTTATCACTTTCCCTTTGTGCTAGCTCATATAGGTAGTGTACGCACTTAAGTCGTAGGTATAGGTTGTAGCATTTAGGCATAATGGAAAATGTAGTATGCCATGATGCCTTTGCTAGGAAGAACAAGTGAAAGTATACAACATCGTCACCAAGGTAAACCTACAAAACATAATCAAGAGAAGAGTAAGTAATGAACCAAGAGATAAATACTAATAATGGAAGGACAGTAACATAATTCATAGGCATTTAGTAATTTAATGAATAAAGATAATTAGTAAATGTAGGATGTACCTGAGTAGTAAAACGGAACAATAACAAAAGTACAAGGCAGAACAAGAAGTTTAACTAAGAATTGAATTGTGTCAAGTAACCAATAATCTCGATGTAGCAAGAGTAACCTGTGAATCAATGAATAAGGTGCCTTAGTTCGAATGAACTAAGTAATCCTGCATAACAAAGAATAACCTTAGCTCTCAGATCATCATGGGAGAAAAAGTCCCGCCACTCCACCACTTTATTCCCATCAACAAAGTTAAGTTAGTTTTTATTTAATAAACAAACTACACATGTGCAAGAGTAAAACAATGATCCAATAAACTCATTAATTTACCGACATTAGTAACTAAGATAGATTGACAGTTTAAATAATAGAATTAATACATAAGATGTAAATGGACTAATAGTCACGGAATGGATAAGAGATCAACAAGACAATGGGAAGAATCCGAAGAGGTTGAAAGTTTAAGGAGCATCGATGTTTTTGCATGAGTACTAATGATCCCTTTTGGGTAGTTTTCACTAGCCTATTATTTTTTTTATTTTTTTTTCAATTTTTGGGGACATTACAAGTTGTATCAGAGCCCAGTTTCAATACTGAGAGACTTATGGGTGCACCAAGCATTCACGCAAAGGAAATAAAGTATGATAATTAATTTTTGTTACTCACAAAAAAATTTGCTGCTATTAAATTTTTTTGTGTTACAGGAAATTTTTTACAGCGCTGTTCAATTTATGAACACTGAGGAAGAAAACATTCAACAGGAAGAAATGACCACTCCCACTCCAGAAGTGAACTTGGTGGTCGAGCTAAACTCTGATGTGCTAAAAACTTTGCACAGTCTTCGAGATGAACTGAAGAGTTTCAAAGAAGACATTCTAAATGAAATAAAGGAGCATCAAGCGATAACTAAAAAATTATTGCGTAACATGATGGGAGGGAGCCCACAAGGTAAACCTACCCAATCCACTAACAAATACAAAAGAGAACCGTAACATGAGTGGGCCAGTAGCCCAAGAGAAGCAGAAAAAGAAGGTACACCTGAAGCAAATAAAGTAGATCATCACAGTCATGCTAGTGATGACTCACTTTCTCCATGGAGAAAAAGGCAAAGAAGTGATGATAGTCTTCAAGGGGAGTTTCGAAAAATAAGAGCCCTGACCTATGAAGGTGAAGTAAATTAAAAAAAAAGGGATAAGAATGGTTGCTGGGAATGAGTAAGTATTTCCAGTTTCATAACTATGTGAGTGTAATGCAGGCTAGGCTTTCCATCTACAACCTGAATGGTAAGGTAGCAAGATAGTGGTGTGATTTAAAGCACACAAAGAAATATGAACTGCGAGAAATAAGCTGGGAAAAATTTCGGAAGATTTTTCAAGAAAGATACATGTCGGAAAGGTTCTTTGACCGTAAGGTAAAGGAGTTTTATGAACTACTAATGGGGTCCATGACTATGGACACATTTATAAACAAATTTCTAGATTTGTTGCATTATGTACCATATATCAAAGAAGAGAAGGTGAAGATCCAACAGTTACTAGGATGTTTTCCTCCTATTTTTTGGGATAGGATTGAATTCGACATGCCAAAGACTTTGGATACTGCACTACATAAGGCCTGACTCTATTATGAGCATGGGAAGTTATATCAAGAAAACCAGAACTGAAACGGAGAAAAGTATAAAAGAATTTCTAAGAACCACAAGCCTGGGTCAAACCCGCAGCCTTATATAAAGCAAAATAACATCTTTCAAACGAACAAGAACTTCAACAAAACTGGTATGAAGCCTTATGTACTAGTCCCTAATGGTAATAAGCAAGTGGCGAGTGGAGCTAATGCTACCCCTTTAGCGATCAAGTGCTTGAAGTGTAATGGGCCGCATTATGCCTGAGATTGTAAGAACAAGAACAATGGAGTCTTGCATAACCTGCAAGAAGAACCTACTATTGAGGATATAGCGGGAACCCCATGAATCTATGCAGCATTAGATGGCCGATAGGTGCACCATCAAGCTACAATGGTCAATATCGAAGGTAAGATCTTGAACACCTCTATTTCAATACTTATTGATCCCGGTGCTTTCTAGAGCTATGCTCCACCTAAGATTGTTGATTTATGCAAGTTAGGCAAAGTAAAGCATGATAAACCTTGGCTGGTATAGTTAGCCACCGGTATGAAATATAAGGTTTTAGAAATTGTTAAATAATGTGAAGGAAACCTGAATGGTTTCCTTACTAAGGTAAACCTGAACATCCTACCTTTAGGATTGGAATAGCACCATGTCATGCTCGATTGTCTACACAAGTCTATCTTGTGTATTGATGGCCAAGGGAACCAAGTTGAGTTTCAAGGCATCCCAAAGAAAGTATATGTAAGACAAATATCTACCTTACAAGCAAAGAAATGTGTTAGCAAGGGCTGCAAGTTATCTGCAATGAACATTTGAGATATATAATATGATAGAGAACAATGCATAGAAGACTTCCCCATACTTGAAAAATTCAAGGATGTGTTTCCTGAGGAAATCCCCAAATTACCTCCGAAATGAGACCTAGACTTTTCAATTGAATTGACCCTAGGATCAGTTCCAACTTCCAAATCCCCTTACTACATGAGTGCACTAGAATTGGTGGAACTCAAACTACAGTTGTAGGAGTGAATAGAGAAAGGGTATATCTGACCCAGTGTGTCCCCTTGGGGAGCATCGATTTTATTTTTAAAGAAGAAGGACGGTACAATGTGGATGTGCATTGATTACCTTCAGTTGAACAAAATGACTATAAAGAACCATTACCCATTCCCTAGGATCGATTAATTGTTTGACCAGGTGGGAGGAGAAAAATATTTTTGAAGATTGACTTGCGATTCCGATACCATGAGGTACGGATCTGATACGAAGATATTCCCAAGACTGCTTTTCATACGAGGTATGGGCACTACGAGTTTGTAGTAATGTCATTCAGTTTTACCAATGCACCCACAAACTTTATGTGTATGATGAACAACATATTTAATAAATATCTAGATAAGTTTGTACTAGTCTTTATTGACGACATTCTAGTTTATTCCAAGAATAAAGAGGAACACGAAGAACACCTTCGCATAGTACTTCAAGTATTGAGAGAACACCAACTCTACACTAATTTTAGTAAATGTGATTTTTACAAACCACAAATAGAGTACCTAGGTCACATCATATCCGAGGTAGGAATAGCTGTAGACCGGAAAAAGATTCGAGCCATAAAGGATTGGCCTACCACGATTAGTGTCACTAAAATTAGGTCCTTTTTGGGTTTAGCCGAGTATTATCAAAAGTTCATTGAGAAATTTTAAAGGATCGCTTGCCCCATGACGACTTTGCAGAACTTTGCAGAACAAAGCAAACACGTTCTTATGGACTGACAAATGTGAAGAAAGTTTTCAAAAGCTTAACCAGCTTTTGATGACCACACTAGTGTTGCGGATTACGGATCTCGATGAGGATTTCGTTCTATGCACAGATGCAAGCAAGGAAGGACTTGGAGGATTCCTCTTGCAAAATGATCATGCGATCTATTATGAATACATGAGGACTTCACTTAGTGAACCTCTCACATAGGATGTATGATCATGGGATATTAAAGAATACCCTTAATTTATAGAGATATTGACCCAAACTCTTTTTGTATAAATCCCCTCCCAATACTTAAAACCTCCTCCCCACCCCTTTTTATACCTCAATCGTTATAAACCACCCTACCCAAAGGGCCACCTTAAACCCCTCCTCCCCCAATACCTGCAATATATTGGTTCAATTTTTGATAATTTTAAAACCCACAATATGAACGAATATGTTAGGATATTGGTCAACAAGTGAAGACCCCGTGTATGAATCATGGAAATTTAAAGAACATGAGCAAACTTATCCCATGCATGGTCTTGAGCTAGCGGCCATTATCCATGCTCTAAAGATGTGGAGGCACTATTTCATGGGAAGGAAGTTCCTTCTAAAGACTGACAATATGAGTCTAAAGTATTTATTCGAAAAAATACGATTTGAATACGAGGCAAGCCAAATGGTTGGATTTCTTGAGTGAGTATCACTTTGAACTAAATCACATTAAAGGAAAAGAGACCAAAGTTGCCGATGCCTTGAGTCGATGAACTCATGTGATATATGAGGTGACCTTGAGTCAAACTGATGCATATTTTCATGAGAATATTAGAATGGCCAACAAGGTTGACCAGTTCGATGTGGAAATCCTTAAGAAGATCTAGGAGGACCGGTTGTTTCAAAAACAAAAGGAATACAAGGTGGATGACTCTGGACTACAATGGTCCAAGGATACATTGTATGTTCCAGATGGAGGGGATATTAGGTCAAGCATCCTCATAGAATTTCATAGGGCACCCTACTCGAGGCACTCGAGATATCAAAAGATGATATCTTCCAACAAGAGACACTTTTTCTAGCCTAAGTTAAAGGCCAACATTGCAATGTTCATTGCAAAATGTGAGGAATGCCAGCTAGTTAAAGCTGAGCACCAAGATCCTTCAATATTTTTATAGCCATTTCCCATTCCATAATGGAAATGGGAGGTTATCGATATGGATTTTATTACTGGCTTACCAAAAAGTAAGAATCAAAATGATTCCATCTTCATAGTCATTGAAAAGCTGTCAAAGACAACACACTTCATCCCCGTGAAATCAACCTACAAAGCCATGAACATTGCCGATATCTTCCTAAAAGAGATATTTAGATTGCATGGGATCCCCAAAGTGATTATCTCAGATTGAGATGTTAAGGTTACAGGAAACTTTTGGAGATATTTATTCTCTGGATTAGAGACGCAGCTGAACTTTAGCACTGCTTATCACCTGTAGACGGACGTGTAGATTGAAAGAGTAAACCAAATTGTTGAAGATATGCTTTGAATTTATGTCATGAACAACCCCACCAAGCAGGAGGATTATTTGCACCTTGCAGAGTTTGCATATAACAACGGGTATCAGGCTTCCACCAAGGTGAGTCCTTTCGAGGTACTCTATGGACGGAAGTGTAGGACCCCAGTTACTTGGGACAGTCTAGTGTATTGGCTCATGTTAGGGCTTCAACTGTTATTGGACTTGGAAGAGTTAGTTACCAAGGTCCAGGAAAACCTTAAAGAGGCACAAGACCGTCAGAAAAGTTATGGGGATAAGAAAAGAAAAGATAAAGACTATCAAGTAGGTGAGCATGTCTACTTGAAACTGAAAGAAAAATGGAGCTCATTGAGATTGGGTGGGTGTGGTAAGTTAGCACCTAGATTTTGTAGGCCTTTGAAATTCTAGCCAAGAAAGGACTGGTGGCTTATGAACTAGCATTACCTATGCATGTAAGAGTTCATAATGTTTTCCATGCATCTTTATTAAAGAAATATGTTTATGACACTAAGCATGTCATTGATTGGTCATTATTACAGGTGGAACCTGAGGGGGAATTTGCCCCTGAGCCTTTGTATATATTGGACAAGAGAGAAGTGAAGCTTCGGAAGTGCACTATAGTCCAATTGAATGTGTAGTGGAAGCACTTTGATGTAGATGAGGCGACCTAGGAGAATGAGGCCACCATGAGAAAGGATTACCCCGCCTTGTTTCATGATATTATTCAGAGTCCCTAGAACACCAGGGACGGTGTTGTACTAAATGGGGAGGGATGTAATATCCCAAATTTTGGACCTACCATTTATAGGCATGAGCTTATTAACCATGATGATTATATTTATGCTTTATTTTATATTGGGTCAAAGACACCACTACATATGAACATGATGATTTGTTTTGTATATTGGGCGTAAGCCAATGGTTGATGATATATAGGTATATTTATGTTTTTGTTGGGCGTGGACCCTGAAGCACATGATTGATGAAATTTTTGTGTTAGGCGTGGACCCTAAATCACGTGATCAATGAGATGTTTTGTGTTGAGCAAGAGGATCTAGAGGACATGAGTACTTACATTTGTTTTGAGCATAAAGCTCTGGAACACATGAAAATATAATTTGGAAATCTTGTGCATAAGCTCTGAAGCATTCCATGTTGGTGTTGAGCATAAGCTCTGGGAAACCAGATCTTTGGCCATTGTATCCCGAGGTGTATCATACAAGTAAATCCTAGCATTAAGTGTTGAGCGAGAGCTCTGGAATTACACTATGTTTGTAACTCCCTGTTATAAGCATTGAGTATGGGATCTAGTAAGCGCTATAGGTTACTGAAAAGATTAAAATCACCTCCAAGTGAAAAAGACTCGAAGAATAATATTGATCTCATCATACTTATTTTTAAGTGATTAAATGGAATTATGAACTTCTGTATTCTCATCAATTACTGAAGAACCACCACGTTATATGAGGAAAATCCAACATGCAAGGATGTTTAGAGTTTCCTAGCCTAGTAGATCTGATGCATATATATACTTGACCTTCATAAAAGAAGTGTCATTAAGTCTAAGGGATCATGGCACATGATGCCCGAAGACAAGTGTTAACAAGTATTTTAATACTATCTATTTTATACATAATATGTATAAATAATTAATTACGATTAATTATATAATTGAATAAAGAAAGAAGAGAAGCTCCACCAAGTATTATTTATTATTAAAGGATTGATAAATAGTGAAATATCTATGAATGCCTAAACTAGGAACTAGCTAAAAGTTCCTAGGTTAAGAATTGAAAGTTACCATAGTAAATTAAAAAGGGTTAAATCAAGAAATCAAGGATTTCTTGATTTAACTGTCCCTTTCATTGAAAAGTATGTCTATAAAGACTCAAATAAAGAAAAGGATTGGGGGTTCTGATTTTTCATCTAGGAGAATTATTATTCTGCCTGTTTTGATCTCAAGTTTTTTCTTGAAGAACTTTTCCTACTAGGAAAAGAGGATTGATTCAGAACTAATTACCAGTTAGGAAACCCTACCCTAGGAGCTCTAAGCTACTTGCATGTTGGAGTCTAGGTCGGGGTGATCCGAATTAGAACCAGGAATGGTTTTGGGTCATGTTTGGGAGGAATGTGGTAGTGCCCAAGTGATTTGGTTATCAAACAGAGGTCATATCTGCATTAAATTGTTAACACTGATTATTTAAGTGTGCAGGTGCATCCATTGACAAAGCTTCAATTTTTAGGTATGAAACCCTTGAAGGCCTATTTTATTTCTTTCCAAAATTTCATTACTGTTTATGTTAAGTAATGGCTGCAATGAAATTTCTAACCCTAATGGTTATGTGTTATGGTTAACAATCTGCTAGGGTTTGTATCTGTAAATTACAAATCATAGGTTGTTTATGTTTAGGGTTGCATCTCTCATAAATGTTCCTGTATTAACTAGGTTTGATCCTAGTATTATGCTTTTACCATATTCTCTATATTTAATACTCTGCTCATGTATTCCATTTGTCAGCAGAAGCTTTCCCTAATTCTCAACAAAACTAATTCAGTAGAACTTAATTAAAATATTGGTTATGCTAACTAATACAAGTTTATAATTTAACCTAGATCTACTAGGAACAGAATTCATAAAAAACAATCTAACAAACTATTAAAGACCTTCTAAGGTATGCTCTACATAACCATCTAGAAAAACAAATTAAATATATAACATTCCATTTTAATAAACATAATCCAAAATTAACCAAGCATAGAAGGCATCGTGCCCATCCATGTGGTCCATTATCAAACTTGGTATTATTATATAAAATCCACAATCCAAATCGTATCCATTAACATAACTCGAATGTTTAAATTCACAGTCCTATTATTACAGTTATCCATCATAAACACATAAAGGGTTTTAAAAGTCCCATTTAAAATCTATACATAACCAAACGTATCATTTAAACAATTAAAACATATTTTGTCATCAAGAGGTCGCGACATTGAATCTTGTAGATGCCTAAACCCAAGAGAGTAACATTCTTAAAACCATAAGTATTTCATATACAATCAGTAAGCAATCGCATAACCATTTTCTATAGTCCATGCTATATATCTAGTATGGTTAGGCTACGCTTTAAAGCTATGCCACAATCCCTTAAATCCAAACAATTCTTACATTAACATCGAGGTCGTAAAATCCCTAGTTATGGCCTCGACCAATTTTCAAACTAATCAAACAGTCACATTTTTAAAACCAATCAATATCGTGGGTTGTCATAACCCTGGCTGTTACAGCCTGATTCTTTCCAAGTAAATAATTTACAATTAAAATGCCAACTAAAAGCTATCACAATCATTGGGAGAGGCACATGCCATTCATGGCATCGCCTGCACCCACACTAGACAAATTCAAAGTAAGAATACAATACTCTGTTTTAAAACACATACTCCATTTATATGCTAACGCAGAGCACTTGGTGGAAAGCCAATGGGCTACAACACCATTGCTACAATGGTGCAGCCCATGGCATAACGCCCAAAATCTAGAAGCTCCCAACCTAAAAAATAAACCAAACAAATAGAGTGATGTGCATATGGACATAACCCAAAACAATATTTCATACACAGCATAATTTTCTATGGACTGTAAGGCCATGATCGATCCATTATAGTCCGCATAAAACACAGCAAGTAGATAACCATACAAAACCCAATTTTATACAGTATTTAAATGCTGGATGAAATCGTAGGAATTTCATAGCATTTACATTACAGTATTCATATTAAAACCAATGTGTAGTGAAATTACACAGTGAGGGATGAACCCTCTCTACAATCAGTTAAAGTATCAAAATGATTATGGGAAAGTTGTGAGCTATGGAACCATTACAATTAATGGTGCAACCATGACCCAAATAGTTACCAAATTCTCAATGAGAGTCCACTTATAAACTAGAACAAGCTACATCTTAGACCCCGAAGGCAGATTCAACAAGAACTAGTGAAACCCCAACCTAGTAATGATTTTGAACTAAGGAATTCCCAGAAAAAAAGGAGGCAAGTGATTCTTGCTAGTAGGATTACCATGGCCGTAAATGGGAAAACCCAACTCTATGAGTGTAGCCTATTCCAACCCCGCAGTTCCTTCACTTTGACATGCAGACAAACCATGATGGAATGAGGAGCATGACCATGCCATGGATAAAACCAAACAAAGAAATCAAATTTACACAAAGTTGGGTTAATCTCACCTACGAATCAATGAGGTCCTCTCCATCCTCGAAACGTGTAGAGTATTCACTACACCACAATGCCAATACCATAATGCACATACAACAAATGCCAAGTCCTTTGCCAAGGGTTTTCACTAACCCCAATGGCATTAATGGGACCGATTGGTGGCCATTAATGCCACGATAAACCCCAACCATAAGATCATGGATCAACATCATATCAACCATGTCTTATGTTAAAACCCTCTATACTATGGTTTCGCCACCCTTTGAATGTCAGCGCAGGTTAAAGGCTAACGACGTGGTATGTTTACCATAGTCCAAACCTTATGATATGCATAGCCTTAACACTATCATATAGTGTTACAATTTTTTACTTAAACACTATCATATAATGTTATAATGTGTTCTCTTAGTATAAGCTTATAGTGTTATCACTTTCCCTTTATGCTCGCTCATATAGGTAGTGTATGCGCTTAAGTTGTAGGTCTAGGTTGTAGCATTTATGCGTAATGGAAAACGTAGTATGCCATGGTTCCCTCGCTAAGGAAAACAAGCGCAAGTCTACAAGCTCGTCACCAAGGTAAACCTACAAAACAGAATCAAAAGAAGAGTAAGTAACGAACCAATAGATAATTACTAATAATGGAAGGACAATAAAATAATTAATATGCATTTAGTAATTTAACAAATAAAGATAATTAGTAAACACAGGATGTACCTGAGTAGTAAATTGGAACAATAACAAAAGTACAAGGCAAAAAGGGAAGTTTAACTAAGAACTGAATTGTATGAAGTAACCAATAATCCTGATGTCGCAAGAGTAACCTATGAATCAATGAATAAGGTGCCTTAGTTCGAATGAATTAATCCTGCATAATGAAGAATAAACTTACCTCTTAGATCATCATGGGAGAACAAGTCCCACCACTCCACCACTTTATTCCCATCAACAAAGTTAAGTTAGTTTTTATTTAATAAACAAAGTACACATGTGCAGGACTAAAACAATGATCTAAATAACTCATTAATTTACTGATTGTAGTAACTAAGATAGATCAACAGTTTAAATCAAAGAATTAAGAAATAAGAATTAAATGAACTAATAGTCACGGAATGGATAAGAGATTAACAAGACAATGGGCAGAATCCGAAGAGGTTGAAAGTTTAAGGAGCATCTATGTTTCTGCATGAGTACTAATGATCGCTTTTGGGTAGTTTTCACTAGCCTATAATTTTATTTTATTTTCAATTGTTGGGGACATTACACATTATCATGGAAACTCTCAACTCAAAAGGAACACTAACCCCTCTATCCTATTCCATAGGTTGTTTCCAGGCATTGTATCAAAATCTTTTCTAAAATCCACAAAGCAACAAAAAAGGTTAGACTTATTATTATGGTATTCCTCTGCAAGGATCCTAAGTGTAACAAGATGGTCCATGGTTGAATGATTCCTTCTAAAACTTGCTTGGCTATTATCCTGCTTAACTTCCTTTTCTAGTCATTCATTAATATTGTTTTCTAAGATAATACTAAATAACTTAGATAAGAGAGGGATAATCATAATAGTCTCATAATTAGAGGGGTCATTTGTATCGCCACTTTTGAAAATATGAATAATGAGGTATTGAGTCCAAGGTGTAGGATACCCTTTCTTGACCGTGATATTAAATGGTTTATGGATGTGCGAGATGAGGAAAGCCCTTCAATTTTTAAGATTTCTGCTTGATAGCCTTCAATGTCTTTGAATTTTCCTTTTTCTAAGTGCTTAACCCTAAAATCTATGTCTTCTAACAAAAAAACTTCTTTCGTTGTAGTAAGGGTTTGAATTTTATCTCTGATATCTCGGGATTCATAAATATTTTTAAGATAGGAATTCCAATCTTTTAAAGAAATTTTATTGTCTTCTTTTCTTTTGCAAGTTAGAATTTTCCTCAAGAATTTCTTAGGAGCCACCTTAGAGAGGTGTAGGATACTTTCGTGCCTTTTAATTAAGGATTTGTAGTGTAATATCCAGAATTTTGACCTAACACTTATGGGCATAAGCCCAATTGCTTATGATATTACTTTGATGTTTTATTTGGTATATTGGGCCTAAGACCCCACTACACATGAACATCATGATTTTTTTAATATATTGGATGTAAGCGAATTGAATATGTTATATATATATATGATTTCATCTATTGGGGGTGGACCCTGAAGCACATAATTGATGAGATGTTTCGTGTTAAGTAAGGATCTCTGGAGCACATGGGTATTTGATGTTTTTGTTAAGCAAGAATCTCTGGACCACATGAGTATTTATATGTGTGTTGAGTGAGAAGCTATGGAAGGCATGAGTTATGAAACATTTTTGTTGAGCATGAATATCTGAAGCACATGAAAAGATAAAATTGGAAGTGTTGGGCATAAGCCCTAGAGCCTTCCAAGTTGATGTTGAGCATAAGATCTAGAACATTAGATCCTTGGCCATTGTATCCCTAGGTGTATCCTACAAATACATACAAGCATTAGTGTTGATCAAGGAGCTCTGGAATTGCACTAAGTTTGTAACTCCCTATTTTTAACGTTGAGCATAGGATATGGATAAGCTCTAGGAGTTACTGGAAAATTAATATGTTGAGCAAAAATGACTTTGATAAAACATTAATCTCATCTTACTTATTTTTAAGTGATTAAATGAAATTTCAAATTTCTGTATCTCATCAAAAAAGTAAAGAACTACCATGTTATACGAGGGAATCCAACATGCAAGGAGGTTTAGAATTGCCTAACCTAGTTGACCTAACCCCTACCTGAAGGCCTTATTAAAGAGAGTGACTAAGATAAAAGAAAAGTGCCATATGATTAGGGATCATTTTATATGATACCTAAAGTTAAAATGTTAACAAATGGTATATATATAAACATATAATTTATACATGATATGTATAAAAGACTAAGCATATTAATAATACTAGTAACTATAAGTAATAATGGAAGGATCCACATGTTATTATTATTACTAATTATAATTAAATATTAAAATTACCTAAATTAAATAAAAATGGTTATTTCAAGAAATCAAATGATTCTTGATTTAACTACCCCTTTTTAGGAAAATTCTATCTATAAAAACCCAAGCCAAAGAGAGGCTTGGGGATCTATTTATCTTTGAATTATTCCAGAATTTTGCCTAATTACTTTCAAGAGAATTCTTGGAGAACATATTTCCTAAGAGGAAAAAGAAAACTGATTCAGAACCTAATATCCCAAATAGGGAAGCCTCACCTCAAGAGCTCTAAGCTACTTTCATGTTGGAACCAGCTCAGGGGGATCCAAATTGAAACTAGGAACGGTTTCGAGTCATGGTTGGGAGGAACGTGGTAGTTTCCATGTTATTCGGTTATCTGAACAGAGGTCTAATCTATCTATGAACTTGTTAATACTAGGTATTTGAGTGTGCAGGATTTTCAGCCATTAAAATAGCTTCCACTTTCAGGTATGACGTTCTTGATCTTCCTTTGCAATTTACATAGGTTTTCTTTTTAAGTGAGATTAAGTTATGAATTGAGATTTAGTATATGTCTGCTATAGCTAGGTTATTTTATCTACTTGGCCATGATATTCTAGTTATGAAAATATATCTTCTTCATATTTATAAATGATAGAATATCATGTTTAGCTTTATCAATATAGAGGTTTTGGTCTTTGTTATTTTCTGCATTTTATTATTTATAGGTTAAATCTCAGTCTTCTGTAATAGAGGTATTTCTTAAAAATAGAGTCTAGGTTTTTAAGTGAGTCATATTTCTTGTTTATTATTTCAAGTTCAAAACATAGAAATATTATCAAATATTTTGTACCTAAATCTTATTAACCCTAACTGAGCAACTTTATCAACCTATAACTATTTAAAAACAAACTTTATGTATTTGCTCTGTTTGCAGATTTCATATTTCCAGTAGGCTTGTATAAATTATAACCATCAAACTATTACCTATAGTGTTAGCATAAATTCTATGCATAAAATTATACCTTAATTATCATTGCTAAAACTTTCAATAAAATAATGAAACACAAGATAAACAGAGTTAACCTATTATTAGAAACATACTAAATATAATAACAAACTCTAATGCAAATAACTTCCAGTTTATAACTTTACCATATCATATGCCATCCATCGATACCTCTCAAGGTCTGTAGGCACGATTATTATAAACAATAATAACACTATCTACTAATCAATATAAAGAGCAACATTAACTTAATACACACTCAGTATTAAACAAATGCATCCAATTAAAGGACTCATCTATCAAATATTGTCGGCACTTCTGCCCAAAATAACCCACACACAAGATATATTAAAAGACCCAATTCACGCATTCCATGACCCAGGATCGAATCCCATGGGCTCGTGTTTGAATACAAAACCAACATTATATCAGATTATGACGAGGATCAAATCCTCTAGGATAGGATTTGTGAAAACACCAACACTTAAAACCATTTAAAACAAATACGTTAACAGAGGTGGAATGCACAAGGTTTATGCATTAAGCCATTACACATGTTGCGTATACACACAAGGGTCGAAACCACAACTATCAAATCTTGTACATAAAACCCAGTATAAAACCTTAATCACAGTCACAATTTCTTTCACAACCCCACTTTGAATGAAAACAAATAAAATACACATGCTGTGTTTCCTCACCATGGCTCATAGTCAAGAGGTGAAACCCCATCCTTATAAACATTAAAAACAAGAATGCAATTTATTTCATATATATAGAAGGAGAACTATTTAACCTACTTTCAACATTTCTATAGCCACAAATTCAAACCAATGAATATACAAACAATGAGCTAAGTTACAACCTTCACAATAGTAAAACCCAGGCATGTAAACTAGACCATATATTTCCATAATGAAACGTTTACAAATAAAATACACAACCACAAATCAATAGAGACACCATTTCAAGCAACGGTACAGAATTAAGTTAAACTAACCTTTTAGTGACTAATACGTAGAACCTTCATTAACATACCAAAACTAGAGTTAATATACAAGTATCAAAATACATAGGGTCACAACCTTTCCAAGCTAGTGGTAGTATCAACAAATAAACCTAGCTATGAATGCATACATTTAATCCTTCTACATTTCATAATTAAAAATATACACAGTCGCGTTCGACACAAGTGCTACTGCGAGCAATAGCACAATCCCAACATTTGCAAATGCATATATTGAATTCCCATAATCCCAAATTCCATAAGTGATAAACCCTTTCTCACATAGAGGTCATGCTCTGTCACTCTTTGCACAAAAGGGTCTATGTTTATGCAGGGATTACCCAAAATGGTTTCACAGACAACTTTGTAGTCCCCCGCAACCCATGCTTGGAAGCTCTGTCACCTACAAAATCAAACCAAGAATGATTAGGACTATGAAAAACCTCTAACATAGGAAACCATAATAAAAATGTTGTAAAACCAACCAGACTGCATACCTTCCAATGCTGAGCCATCCTATTTCCTCCATAATGTTGGACATGCATAGAGTCGAGCAGCACAGACCACCCATAGCATAGACTAAATGAATCCAAACATCCAAAGACCCAAGATTAGGGTTTGAATTTCCATTTTCCAATGAGCATTTACTCTATGATCCTGGCCACCACCAATGTCACGATATTTACCCTTACGCCTATAGTTTAATACCCACAAAACACAATTTGAATTGGAACCATCGTAGACATAGATAAGCCAAGGTTCATGGCATATGGAATATGCAATGAATGGCTCTTTATATATACCATGTGACATGTAAAACATTAAATACAATATGGTTAAGTCTTATGACTCAAACCTTTAAACATTCTGGCATAAAAATATTCCAATCATAGGTTATAAACACTAAGCATAAGAATAAAGCTTATTAATTCTTAAGCCACGCTAATAACGATAACTAGATAGATGTACGTCTCATAAAACCCAACTATGTGTAAAACAATAATGCAAAAAATAGTAGTAATAATTGCTAGGATAGGAATTTGGTCCTTTTGTCATCAAAAGCAATGGAGTAGTATAGCATAGATAGCATGTCGAGCTTAGCGGTCATAGAAATTCTTCATCACCTAATGAACCTGCACAAAGAAAGGAGAAGTTTTCATTAGTTCAATATGAACTAAGTACACCCCGTAACAGCAGGTACACACAATTACCTCTTCAAGTGACCCCAAAAGGGATACGAGTCCCACCATTCCACCCCTTGACATTTAAAATTTAAGTCAAGATTCTCCATAAATAACGAACAAAACTTATAACCAGGAAGTAAGATATAAACTGAGAAAAACAGATATACATGGAGTAATACATAACTACACAAATGCATGTTTAGGTAGTAAACCACTAAAAGAGTAATAATTTAAACCAGATCAAGTAAAACAAACATAGTGTATAGTTACATCAAAAGTTACATAGGAAAAACATCTAGAAATGGGAAGAAAAGCTTACGACACTTCGGTGTAGCAACCAAACATCGACTCATTCCGTAGAAGATAAGTTAATGTCCGTATTAGGTAGTATTTAACTGGGCTACAAAAAAAATTATTTTCAAATTTTGGGGACATTACAAGTGGTATCATAGCCCAATTTCAACACCAAGATACCTAATGGGCGTACCAAACATTTGTTGTAGAAAATAAAGTATGTTTTGATATTTTTTTAACTAACATAAATTTTTCTTGTTGTTAAAAATTTGCAATTGCGGGATTAAAAGAATAGTTTAGATCATGAACACAAAAGAAGACAACAACCCACAAGGAAAGTTGAATACCCCCCCACAGGAAGTAGCACTGGTGGTTGAGCTAAATTCTGATATACTAAAACCCATACAAAGTATTCAACCAGACTTACATAGTTTCAAGGATAATAATATGAATGAAAGAAAGGCCCCAACAAGTAATTAATGAAGACTTGTTAAGGAACATGACAGGGAGGAATCTCGCATGGAAAACCCACTCATTCAACCAACAAGTTCAAGCAACAATCCTATCATAAACAGGCTAGTAGCCTGAGAGAAGGAAAAGAAAAACACACCCCTTAATCTATAGAAAGAGATTGTCACAGTCCTTCTAGTGATGATTCTCTTTCTCCTTCTAGAAAGAAACAGAGAAATGATGACAATCTCCAGGGAGAGTTCCGGAAGATATAATCCCCAACCTATGAAGGAGAGATGAACATAGGGGAGAAAGTTGAAGAATGGCTTCTAGGCATGAGAAAATATTTCTGAGTACATAAATACTATAGCAAGATGAAGGCCCATCTATCCATCTATAATTTAAATGGAAAAGGAACTAAATGGTGGAGATACCTAAAGCATACCAAGAAAGATGAGGTAAGATAAATCAGATGGAGTAATTTCCGCAAATTTTTTTAGGAGAAATACATGTCGGAAAGTGTAATGTCCACAAAAGTTGAAAATAATTTATTTTTATTAGGCTAGTCAAACCTACCTATGCTGAACATTGTTTGAAACTTGTGCAGAATGTGTCGTACTTTGTTTACTGCACTGAAATGTCATAAGTTGTTCTTATGTTCTTCTTTCATATTTCTTGATGCAGTTATTTAATGTATACTTATGTTGTCGTGATGTTGCTTAATATCTTGATCTATGGTTATGAATTTACATGTATGTTAGTTAATTCGATTACATACTCATTGATTATAACATTTGATTATTGGTTGTGTAAACAATTTTGATTTAACTTTGTTATTGGAAAAAGGGGTGGAGTGGCAGGACTAGTTTCCCTTGTAAACACCTCAGAGGTAACTATTTTGTACTTGTTGCATTGGGGTTACTTAGTTCTTATGAACTAATGCATTTCTTTCCATTTTTGCGTGTAGGTGTACTTACATTTGGAAAACGCTTGGAAAATTTGAACAGACCATGATGTTCGTTTCATCACTATCACTCAATTTTACAGAACTATTTGTTACAGCTACAACTTTTTCCAAAATTTAAAAAAAAATTTGGACCCTCCTTTTGATTTTATCTAGTCCAAGTTTGTTTAATATTTTTAAAACTTTCTTGGAAGTTCATTTTTCTCTGCTTGAGAAGTTGATTTTCGGAAGCTCAGACAACTATTTTTTGCCACTATTTCAGGGGTCAAATGATCTAATACTATCGTTATTTTTAGAGGCACCGTGAAAACCATGGAGTCTTGTTTTTATTTGAATGATTAACTTTGATTTGTTTTCAATGATTTCTTGCTATCGAAAGTTTATTAAAGTTTGAATCAGGGTGGTAGTTCTCTACGCAGCTGCCGTTGTAGAGGGTAAGTAATGAACGTCCTGATGGAAAGTTCTTATTTTCATCGATGTGCCTTTATCTGTTGTTTTTGGACTATCGATGATTTTATTTTATCACTATCGGAGAATTATTCTTCTAAGTCGCCATCATTTTGGAGGGCAGATGGAAAAAGTTCCGAGAGATTAGTTCTTTTCCTTGTCGATTACGTGGTTTATTGATTTTCATTATTTTTGTTTTCTCATCGCTATCGGAACGGTTTATGACTTTGATTGAAAGTTGTAGTCTGATTGTTTTCCAATGTTGCAGCTCCTTAGTGAACTAACCATTCAACATATAGTTGTTTCGTTCACTGATGGTCTATTCTAATTTTTGTTGATGCCTGGGTTTATTGATCAAACCTTTTACTTTGCAATGTTTTTGTTTTCTCTATCGGAGCGGTGTTGATGATTGATCAGAGGGGTAGTCCTTTGTGTTGTCGACATGGTGGTAGCATTAAGCTTTAACTTGCCAATCTGTAGTCCTTTATTCTTCTAATCGTCGATGATTTTCTATTTTCGCGAAACCCGTAGTCAATTTTTCATCCGCCTTTGCGGCTGTGTAGTACACTATCTCTCCAATGTTTAGTTGGTTTATCTATCGACACATTACTAGTTAGTCCTCCAAGCCTCCGATCGATGATGTTTTCAGTTGGTCGTGGAGCCCATAATTTGTCTGTTGCCCACCATTGAGGCTCCTTAGTGAACTAATCGTCTGATGCTATAGTGATTTCGACCGTCGATTAAGGTTTTTCCCGTCGTCTTTTTCACCAGAAGGTATATATATTCGGGCAGGGTATTTGTTTATTATTATCCTGGTTGAAAACTCGTGTTTTCTCTGTCCATGTTAATTCAAACTATACCAATGTGCTTAGTTGTTGGGATTTCGTTCGTTTGGAGTGCTACCGTGGAAGTTCTGGACCTTCTCGTCGACTGCACAACTTGCTTGCCAAGTAGTCCAACCATGGTTTCTCCTTAATTTTGATTTTATGGTTCATTTTGGGAAATAGGGTCTTCCCCTGGCTAGTTTTTCCCGCCATTTTGTAGTTAACAGTACAAAATTGATTATATTCTTGCGTCATGAGGTATCGGTTAGCTTGAAAGTTTTGGCGATGGGGTTTTTCATGAGCCTATTTTCAGCCGTTATGGAAGTTAAATACCGGTCCGAAGGTTTGGGTAGTTGGTGTAAACAAGCATTACACTGTCTCCACCGACTTTTGTGGGATTGTTTATGGCCGTCCTGGGAGTTTTCATTTTTCATAGGTGCTTACCCTAGTTTCGTGGAACGGCGAGGGGGTTTTCAACATTTTGGTTGAACTAGGGATTTCCGCATTTTTTACAATTGATTGGGTGGTTCATGTTATGCAAAGAGTTTGAATGCATTTCAATTTATCTAATGCATTTGCTATCAGGGTCATTTTTTTGTTACAGACGGACTTAGAAGTTTTTAGACTTAGCTTGCAGAAGTTCCTTTTTCCTGTTATTTTCTATGATGCATTAATATTCTGATAGTTTATTTGAGAATGCATATGGAAGAGGTAAATGGTTTGATACGGTTTTTCTTCATTCTTAGAACACTAACTAAAATCTGGGATGGTCTAAGACATGTTTGGTTTATGACAGGGTAACTTCTTCAAATTAGATATGTCTAAAATACAAAAGAAGAAGGCCCTTGTTCCAGAGGAAGAACCAGATGTGGAAATCATCACCAAGGTGGAATACATTTATGAAGGTACCAAAGCCACCACTGGAATAGAGCCAGATTACAAGTGGGGTGAGATATATTGGATGATTGTAAATAAAAATGTGCTTGATGTAGGGTTCAAAGAACTAACTATATATGCAAACATCGAGAAATCTGCCCTTATGAAAGTGGCCAAAAAACCTGAGCTATTCCCATGATCAGAAGTGATTGGTTGGATTCTACCTAAGGCAGATGTAACTGCTATGATACTGGAAAACACTGCCAAATAGGGCTATGCTGCATACAGTCCTGCTTATGTCTTAATGGCATATCTCCTACCTCTTGCTCAAGTGTATTTAACTGAACGTTGGTTGAAAGAGATAAATTTGGACCTGGTTGAAATAGTCAAAAGGATGATGATACCTAGGAATAAATTTCAAACAAGGCCATCAAGGGAATGTGAAATAGCCACTCTTCGGAACCCTTATAGATTCATAGTGCTTATGCTGAATAGATTTTTTGAGAAAGCTCATGGAAAAAGCTTCAAATTGGGATGGATACCAATTATTTTCCATGTGGCCACTCAGGGGACCATATTCAACTGGGCAAACATAGTGTCCAATAGCCTCTCAGCCTGTATATCTTCAGCTTTGGGAGGGGTGTCACAGAAAAGGTCATAGTTCTACATGAGCTCTATATTAGTGGACTGTATATTATATACCCAGCCATTTCTAGCCTTGAAGTGTAACTGGGATAGGGATAGAACCCCTGTATACACTACATACAAACCATTTTGGGCACACAAATATTATATCCACTACAAAGAGATATGTGAACATTTCATTATGCCTTTGTACACTTTAATCTTCTTGACATAATGTAATTGCATGTACGAGGAGGCATTCAAGGTTATTGAAGAATATGGAAGTTATTATCTGACTTACAAGGGGATGTATATTAGAATGTGTGGTGGCTCTAGGGAACCTTCTCTACTCCCCAAATATACCACTGATTATGTGTTACATAAGGAAGCTGTCAAGTAGGTATACATTGATGGTGTTGGAAGCTTCTTGTTCGAAGATAAGAAGGCAACATATCCTACCATACCTTTCAGGATAGGGAGTTATAAGTTTACAAAAGTTAAACAAACTGCAGAATTCGTATAGGAATTGGAGCACTTTCATTTTGGTGAAATAAACTTCCACAGGAATGACTACCAGAATAAAGTTGCAGAGCAGTGTAAAGAAGCAATGTTCATTTTGAATAGACAAATTTCTGGGACAAGGATGAAGAAATATTTAGAAATGAAAATAATATGACTGCATTGAAGAAGAGATTTAAAAATAATATCACCATTGTGGGCAGTAAGGGAAAAACCATAAAGAAGACATCTGAAGAAGAAGATGTCAGAAAAAGAGAAGAAGATGCTAGAATACTAGCACAAGAGGCAGAAGGATGGCTAAAGCATGAAGAAGAAGAAAGAAAGAGGGTTGCAGAGGAAGCAACAAAGAAAGAAGAGGAGGAAAGGAAGAAGAAGGAAGATCCAGAGATAAAGAAAAAACAAGAAGAAAGCAAGGGTCAAAGGTTAACAAGATCGCAAACAAACCAGAAAACTACGAAACATATGGATGCGCAAGGGGCACATGATCAGATAGATCAAGGGCATGGACAGGATAATCCTGATCTTCAGGATCCTACTGCAACTTCTGGTAGCACTGAAGAACAAGTTATTATTTGTGGATTTAATTTGATACCTTTTATGCAGAATGGAGGAGAAGAGGTCGCTAATTTCAGCACTATCTTCTATGACAAGGAGAAGAAGAGGATTGTCAAAAGAATGGAAGGAAATATTGAAATAGGAGGACAATCAGGTAAGATGATGATTGATAAAACTTTGGTGTATGGCACAGATGCGGATCCAAGATTGACAGCAAGATCTAGGGTGGCATTAACCCAAGCTATGGAAGATAATGTAGATAGACTAATGATAGATTTGGAGCAATCAAGAAAGAATGCAGCTCAGTTAAAAGAAACACTGAAGAGAGAAAGAGATGAAGGCCACAAGCTGAAGAGAAAATTTGAGGACATGCAAAATGAAGTGAAGACTTCAAAGGCAGAGCTCCGGACTCTGCAAGCAAATAAGATGACTTTAGAAATTGCTGTAGAGAAAAATGCTCAGAACAGCTTGGCAGAATTAAAGAAACTGCAGTTAGAGCTTCAACTGTTGAAAAATGAGAAGACTGAACTTCAAGTATCATACGAGACTCTAAGTTCAAAGAAGGTACAACTGCAAAATGAGGTAATTGAGATGGAATCAGAGAAGGTTGCCACTAAAGAGAGAGAGGAACAATGTCAAATGTAGATAGCAGCTTTAGAGGGACAGAATGCTTGATTAACAGCATCACTGAAAGATGATATGGAACAAAGTATGGATGTCCAACCTTTGAAATAATATGTTCTGGCCCATAGGAAGAAAATCCACCAACTACAAGTATGCATTGAAGAAGAAAGGTGTAAGATTGTGCAAATAGATAGCAGATTAGAAGAAATCTTAGACACCACTTCATATTTTGTAGATAGATCTCAGGATATTTTGGAGGTCCTGGCTGGAAGGATAGTGTGGATAGAAACCAATGAAGAAACCCCTGCAGAGCTACCAGCTAAAGATTGACATGGCTTAAACTAGGATTACGACTTATTAGATTTTGCAATAAATACTGCAAAGGAATTCAAGAAGATGGTGAAGAAAATGGGAGGATCCTATGCTAAGTACTATAGAAGGGTGCTGGTCACATACAACAAATGCCAAGTTGCTGTAGAACAATACTAGATGCACTACCAAAACATGAGCTATTCATAGAACAACTATAGAGCAAGTACCAGGAAGATGAGTAGAAGATCCATGTAGATGAGAAGATCTTGAAGAATGTAGTAACTCATGCAGTAATTAGCATCCATTTACTTGAATATCAACTATGCTTGATTCCAACAAGAATAGAGATGGTGAAGAATGAAGCTGCAAAGTATGAGATCAACATCTTTTTTCTTGAACCCTCAGATTTTGAAAGCATAGCAGCATAGGCATATGTGTGGAAAAAGTTTATTAATGATCAAGCGGGGCCCTCTTCATAAAATTTCTCTATTAAATTTGGTTTAAATGTAATATATTGTATAATGTATAAGCACTCACTACAGGACAAAAAATGTTGGATTGAAACATTGGGGAAGCCCAAAAGTCATTTTGGGGCAGTCAAAAAGTTTTTCTTTTTTGTATAAGTAGAGGAGAGTTAGATAGAGAAATGAATTTCTCCTAAATAGATTTGTGAGAGTATGTTGTAAGAAGAACTATTTCCTTTTGCAATAAAGAATTACAAGTTTCCTGTTGGAGAAAGCTTGGTGTAATATTTCAAATGCTGTGCTATGGATTTGTTGAATGTGAACTATTTCATTTTCAGCTTGTGTCCATTAACTGTGAGATCGTTCTAACTCTTTGAACCTATGTTCTTGTTATGAATGCGCTCTAGTTTATTCTATGAAATTTCCACTATGATTAATGAAGGATTTTCATAAACAATAAGCTATATTGTTGTTCATATATATATTAATGTTCATGTGTTTTGAAATAAGTAACAACTATCTATGATTTTTCTTAATGCATGCGTAGAAATACATTACTCATTGATAAATGATAATCTTGCTCCCTAGGCATAGGTTATATAGTTAGTTTTAGTTTCTTGTTGTGTGTGATTTAGATGCGAGAGAGTTAAGACAAGAGGTAATAACCTGCACATCACATTGTGACTGCTCGTCGTATTCTCTATCAATCTGCATTTTTAGATAAGCACTTGCACATCATACATAAACATAAAAAAGTAAAATATACACAGTGGACCGAGTCATAACCAGTAAAACTTTTATTTTGTTACTTGACCTATGGTAGTTGGACCGTAAACCGAACGGATTCCCCATACCAAACAGTAATGGGCTAGTTGGGGACGTTTACTGGGGAGAATCCCTAACTATTGTTACCTGCGAATTTCCAGGCCTCAATAGTTTTTGGCACTAGAAGGAGGGCCACCAGTTCATGGCTGGTTGGGGAAACCCATTTCCTTGAAATTATTCCACCGGTAATAGTTCTGAAAGCAGTTGGTTTCCCAATCCAAATCTAGAAGAAAAGGGTAAATAGCATCTCTATTCAGTCGATAATGAAGTAGTCAATGATCTGAGAAGATTTACTAGGGCTTATGCGAAGAAGATCAGAGGATTACCGATTATTCCTGTATTACCCAGAAGATAATATTGGAATAAAGACTGCCCTATATCGAAAGATGTAGTGTTGGTTAAGGATTTTGAAGAACTGGTAGAAACAACCTTACAGGAAGTTGTTCAACCTCTATATTAGTTGGGCCCAGATACACCTTACTGTTCACCTGTTCATACCCCTGTTCATTTACCACCTCATTATCCACCTAGAATCATGGCTAATGTAAATGCAAATCAGCCACCCAACCCACCAAATCCACCACCTGCTTGGAGGGCCGGGTCACCATTAAACCTAACACCTCCTTTTCATGATTTGCCTCAATCTTTCAAGAAAATGTTGCCTAAGTTTGACCCAAGTGAAAATATTTTGGTATATGATCATTTGCAAAGATTTTACTTGGCTATATAAGGAATAAGGGATTGAGAACATGAAAATGTAGTCTGTAGATTGTTTCATCATACCCTACAACGAGCATTAGCCTCATGGTATTTTGCTCTGCTTGCAAATTCAATCACAGACTGGGACACATTTGAAAGAATATTTAGGAGTAAATATGATGTCCAGAAAACTCATGCAGCTCTAATGAAAGGGTTATGCACTTTAAAGAAAGAAAGAAAAGAAAAGGTGCATAGTTTAACTCAAAGGTTTATTGCTTATCTATAAAAAAAATCTGCAGCTGATAAGCCCTCTGATAAAGTTCTGATTGAATACTATACTTCAGCTCTAGGGCCTAAATTGGCCATGTTTTCCAAGACGTCAGTCAAGCCTACATTATTAGAAACTTATGAAGAAGATGAGAGAGTAGAAGCTGAAAAAGAAAGCATAGAAGATTATCCTGAGCAGTCGGGAGAAAAAACTTTTGGTAAAAAAGTTGTATTACTGACTAAGCCTAAGGATGAGCAATCACATGACTTTGAAGGAATGTTGAAAATGGTGTAGAAGCTATCTAACAGAGTGATATATTTGGAAAAATAAAAGGAGGCTCATAAAGCATACAAGCCTTACTATAAAAGGAGAGAAGACAGCAATCAATCTAAACCTCCTCCACACAGTCCTGCATCAATGAATTTAACTGAGGTACGTATGGATAATTTTTGCACCTTTCATCAGCAGCCTCATTCTGAAGATTAAGAAATTTTAGGAGAATATGAAGAAAATATAGAAGAACAACACAGATGATAAAATACCTGAATTTACCATTACCAGTCAAGATCCGAAACAAGTGAACATGCATGTTGAGCCTATTGAAGACAAAGTTGATAATGTCAAGGAAAATGTCAAAGCAACTGAGATGGGGTACGATATTGTGGAGGAAATTAAAAGGGATAAGGAAAATATTTCTTTATTTGAAATATGTAATGTACCTCAACAGAAATAAAATTTGTTAAAAGTGCTTGAAGTACCAGAGGAAGAGCTTCCCACTAACAACCAACCTGTAGAATAAATTGTTGAAGCAAGTGTGGGAGGTAAGGATAGCTTTAAAACCCCACCTTTCCTCTTGAATTTGGAGATTTTAAACCATAATGTACACAATTTTCTAGTAGACTTAGGGTTAGCAGTGAATGTTATGCCACTTTCAGTATACAAGAAGATCAATGGACACCTTAAACCATCTACCTGGCAGGTTACTCAGCTAGACAGGACCAATGTGAAAGTAGTAGGGGAAATGGAAGATGTTATGATTCGCTTATCTGCAAATGAAAATATATGTTAGTACATTGATATTGTAGTAGAAGACATACCTGATGTTTATGGACTTGTTTTGAATCGAGACTGGTCAGCAAGGATAAATGGGTATTTCGCATTAGATTGGTCACATTTGTGGTTGCCTCATAATGGAAGTCCAAATCAGATAAAAATATTAAGAGAGCCCCACATGAAGCACAATGTTACTCAATTGGAGGAAAAAAATGAACCAGTGAATTCTGTGTTGGGAAATTATCTAATTGAGCTAGAATTGGTAAACTACCAAGTGAAAGAAGCTAGCAGTACACCAGACACCCAGGCCGATCTACTTCGATTTTCACGGGCCGATGTGATTGATTGTAAAATAATAGATGTAGTTTTTTATTCAAGTACAGTAGGGTTAGATAATTGGTAGGCCTTTTCAGTCAAGCCTAGCCCCTCAACTTACAAGTTTCTATATTTATAGGGGTGGGTAGAGAACTGACCAGTTAGTGGTTTAGTTCTCAAACTTTATTTTTCTTGGTTTTTATTTCTTGATTATCTCGTACATAAATAAACTGATTTGGTTGTTTATTTTTGATTTATTTTATTTCCGTTTGTTTTTAGTTAGTTTTTGATTTATTTCAATAAAATAAGAAAACTTTTGGTTGCATGGAGAGCATTAGAATTCTGGATTAACTAAAATCCTTGGTAATAAGACTGTGTAAAATTTATTTATCTGAAAGAATTTCTTCTAGTTTAGCATTTTTCCTAAATGGATATGAACACATTGAAGTCCTAATTAATCCTTGTAAAATAACTCAGGATCAAAAGGTCTGGAATACTATTTCAAGGCTCCATCCATCTCACATTTAAAAATGTCCTAGGGGGTGACAGCAAGAGACCCATGGAAAGGAAGCAGGGTAAATAATATATTATATATAAATGATCCCATGCCAATAATTGAAACCCAAAAGGAAAATAAGAGTAAAAAAACTCCTAAGAAAGAAATATGTATCAAAACGAAGTACTGAACCAAATGAGTATGAAATTTCCAAAGTTCTTCTCTGTCTGTGACCTGAAAATTAAATACATCTATCACATAAAAGGACACTATGGATAGAGGAGCCTGAATAAAAAATTCAGAAAGAAAGGCATGCAGGAGGACTCAGAAAGGACAAAAAATTCCAAAAGAATAAAAGTGCAACATGGCATGGGAATGAGGAACAAACGAATATTTTTGTTTACTATATGTTACAATCCTGTGGTGTCCAAGTTGGGAGCTACCCGAAGACTGAGGTAAGAAAATGAAACTCATATTCTTGGCCCTAAAAGAGTTATCTAGAATTTTAAATCTCGGTTCCCATTATCCCTAAATTAGACTATCATCAATGATTAAATTACATATGTGCCATTTGAGAAATCCAGACATCTAGAAGAATTCAACATGTTGGTTTTATTGTCAAACAGTCTATTACTTAAGGAAGAAATTGTCCAGAGATTTGGGTTCACCAAGTAGTCACCAATTGTTGCAGCTACAACTTTTTCCCAAATTTTATAAAAATTTTGGACCCTCCTTTTGATTTGATCTAGCCCAAGTTTGTTTAATATTTTTAAACCTTTCCTAGAAATCCATTTTTCTCCACTTGAGAATTTGATTGTCAGAAGCTCAGTCAACTATTTTTTGCCGCTGTTTCGGGGGTCGAATGATCTATTACTATCGTTATTTTTGCCGACACCATGGAAACCATGGAGTCTTGGTTTTATTTGAACGCTTAACTTTGATTTGTTTTCGATGATCTTTCACTATTGAAAGTTTATTAAAGTTTGAATTGGGGAGGTAGTACTCTATGCAGTAGTCGTTGCGGAGGGTAAGTAATGAACGTCCCGATGGACAGTTCTTATTTTTTTCGATGCGCCTTTATCTATTATTTTTGGACTATGGGTGATTTTATTTTATCATTGTCAGAGCATTAGTATTCTAAGTCGCCACCATTTCGGAGGGAAGATGGAAAACGTTTCGACAGATTAGTTCTTGTCCTTTATGATTCCCTGGTTTATTGCTTTTCATTATTTTTGTTTTCTATTCACTATCGAAACGGTTTATGACTTTGATTGGAAGCCGTAGTCTGATTGCTTTCTGCCGTTGCGGCTCCTCAGTGAACTAACAATCTGACATATAGTTGTTCTGTTCACCGATGGTTTGTTCTGATTTTCACCGATGCCTGGGTTTATTGATCAAACCTTTTACTTTGCGATGTTTTTGTTTTTGCTATGAGAGGGGTGTTGATGATTTATTGGATGGCTAGTCCTTTGTGTTGCCAACATGGCGGTAGCGTTAAGCTTTAACTCATCGATCCGTAGTCCTTAGTTCTTTTGATTGTCAATGATTTTCTATTGTCATGGAAGCCATAGTCAATTTTTCATCTACCGTTGCGGCTATGTAGTACACTATCTCTTCGACGTTTAGTTGGTTTATCTGCTTATGCATTACTAGTTAGTCCTCTCAGCCTCCGATCACTAATTCTTTCAATTGGTTATGGAGCCCATAGTTTGTCCATTGTCCACTGTTGCATCTCCTTAGTGAACTAATCGTCTGATGCTGTAGTGATTTTGACCACCGATTGAGGTTTTTCCCACCATCCTTTTCACTGGAAGGTGTATATATATTGGGGCAGGGTATTTGCTTATTATTATCTTGGTTGAAAACTCATGTTTTCTCTGTCCCTGTTGATTCAAATTGTACCAACGTTATTACCTGTTAGGATTTCGTTCGTTTCGAGCGCTTCCGTGGAAGTTCCAGACCTTCCCGTCGACTGCACAGCTTGCTTACCAGGTAGGCTAACCATGGTTTCTCGTTACTTTTTATTTTATGGGTCATTTTCGGAACTAGAGTCTTCCTCTAGCTAGGTTTTCCCACCATTGTGTAGTTAGACATCCAAAATAAATTTTATTCTTGCGTCGTGAGGTATCAGTTAGCTTGATAGTTTTGGCGGTGGGGCTTTTATTGAGCCTGTTTCAAACCGTTATGGAAGCTAAATCCCGGTCTGAAGGTTTGGGTAGTTGGTGCAGACAAGCATTACGCTATCTGCACCAAATTTTGTGGGATTGTTTATGGTCTTCCAGGGAGTTTTCATTTTTCATAGGCGCTTACCCTAGTTTCATGGAATGGCGAGGGGGTTTTCAACATTTTGGTTGAACTAGGGATTTATGCATTTTTTACAATTGATTGGGTGGTTCATGTAATGCAAAGAGTTTGAATACAGTTTAGTTTATGTGATGCATTTGCTATCAAGGTCATGTTTTAGTTGCAGACAGACTTAGAAGTTTTTAGACCCAGCTTGTAGAAGTTCCTTTTGCTTGTTATTTTCTATGATGCACTAATATTCTGATAGTTTATTTGAGAATGCATATGGAAGAGGTTAATGGTTTGATATGATTTTTATTCATTCTTAGAATGCTAACTAAAAGCTCCAATGGTATAAGAACATGTTTGGTTTATGACAGGGTAACTTCTTCAAAGGAAATATCTCTAAAAGACAAAAGAAGAAGGCCCCTATTGCAGAGGGAGAACCAGATGTGAAAATCATCACCAAGGTGGAATACATTTATGAAGATACTAGAGACACCACTAGAATAGAGCCAGATTACAAATGGGGTGAGATATACTGGATGATTACAAATCAAAATGTGCCTAATCCAAGGTTCGAAGAACTGACTATATATGCAAACATCGAGAAATCTTCCCTTATGAAAGTGGCCACAAGACCTAAGTTGTTCTCGTGCTTAGAAGTGATTGGTTGGATTCTACCTAGGGAAAATGTAACTACTATGATCCTAGAAAACATTGCCAAACAGGGCTATGCTGCATACAATAATGCTTATGTCTCAATGGCATATCACCTACCTCCTGCTCAAGTCTACTTAACCGAAAGTTGGTTGAAAGAGATAAATTTGGACTTGGTTGAAACAGTCAAAAGTATGATGGTACCTGGGAAGAACTTTCAAACTAGGACATCAAGGGAATATGAAATAGCCACTCTCCAGACCCCTTATAGATTCATAGCACTTATGCTGAATACATTTTTTCGGAGAGCTCATGGAAAAAGCTTCAAATTGGGATGGATACCAATTATTTTCCATGTGGCAACTCAGGGGACCATATTCAACTAGGAAAACATAGTGTCCATTAGCCTCTTAGCGAGCATATTTTCAGCTTTGGGAGGGTTGTCACAGAAAAAGTCAGAGTTCTACATGAGCTTTATCTTAGTGGATCGTATATTATATACCCAGCCATATCCATCCTTGAGGTGTAACTGGGATAGGGATAGAACCCCTATATACACTACATACAAACTATTTTGGGCACACAAATATTATAGCCACTACAAAGAGATATGTGAACATTTCATTATGCCTTTGTACACTTTAATTTTCTTGATAGAATGCAACTACATGTCCGAGGAGGCATTCAAAGTTATTGAAGAATATAGAAGTTATTATCTAACTAATGAGGGGATGTATATTAGAATGTATGGTGGCTCTAGGGCACCTTCTCTACTCCCCAAATATACCACTGATTATGTGTTACATAAGGAAGCAGTCAGGCAGGTATACATTGACGGTGTCGAAAGATTCTTGTTCGAACATAAGAAGGCAGCATATCCCACCATACCTTTCATGCTGGGGATTTATAAGTTTACAAAAGTAAAACAAACTGCAGAATTCATGCAGGAACTGGAGCACTTTCATTTTGGTGAAATGAACTTCCACAGGAATGACTCCCAAAATAAAGTTGCAAAGCATTGCAAAGAAGCAAATGTTCATTTTGAATACACAAATTTCTGGGACAAGGATGAAGAAATCTTCAGAAGTGCAAAGAATATGACTGCATTGAAGAAGATATTTAAACAGAAGATCACCATTGTGGGAGGTAAAGGAAAAACCACAAAGAAGACAGTTGAAGAAGAAGAGGCCAGAAAAAGAGGAGAAGATGCTAGAAGACTAGCACAAGAGTCGGAAGTTTGGCTAAAGAATGAAGGAGAAGAAAGAAAGAGGGTTGTAGAGGAAGCAACAAAGAAGGAAGAGGAGGAAAGGAAGAAGAAGGAAGATGTACAGATAAAGAAAAAACAAGAAGAAAGTGAGGGTTAGAGGTTAATAGGATAGAAAACATACTAGTAAACTACTGAATAGATGGATGCACAAGGGGCACATGATCAGATAGATCAAGGGAATTGACAGGATAATCCTGATCTTCAGGAGCCTACTGCAACTTTTGGTAGCACTCAAGAACAAGTTGTTTTTTCTGGATTTAATTTGATACCTTTCATGCAGAAAGAAGGTCCAGAAGAGGTCCCTGATTTCAACACTATCTTCTAAGACAAGGAGAAGAAGAGGATTGTCAAAAGAACAGAAAAAAAGATTGAAACAGGAGGACAATCAGGTAAGATGATAACTGATAAAACTTTGGTGTATGGAACAGATGCAGATCCAAGATTGATAGCAAGAGCTGGGGTGGCATTAACCCAAGCTACATAAAATAATGTAGATAGACTAATGACGGATCTAGAGCAATCAAGAAAGAACCCAGCTCCGTTAAAAGAAACACTGAAGAGAGAAAGAGATGAAGGCCACAAGCTAAAGAGAAAATTTGAGGACATGCAAAAAGAAGTGAAGACTTCAAAGGCAAAACTCCAGACTCTGTAGGAAAATAAGATGACTTTAGAAATTGCTGTAGAGAAAAATGCTCAAAACGGCTTGGCAAAATTACAGAAACTACAGTTAGAGCTTCAAGTGCTAAAAACTGAGAAGACTGACCTTCAAGTATCATACGAGACTCTAAGTTCAAAGAAGGTCCAACTATAAAACAAGGTAATTGAGATGGAATTAGAGAAGGTTGCCACCGAAGAGAGAGGGAAACAATGTCAAATGCAAATAGCAGCTTTGGAGGGACAGAATGCTTCATTAACACGATCACTAAAAGATGCTATGGAGCAAAATATGGATGTCCAACCTTTGAAAGAATATGTTCTAGCCTAGAGGAAGAATATCCAACAACTACAAGTATGCATTAAGGAAGAAAGGTGTAAGATTGTGCAAATAGATAGCAGATTAGAATAAATCTTGGACACCACTTCATATTTTGTAGATAGATCTCAGGATATTTTGGAGGTCCTGGATGGAAGGATAGTGTGGATAGAAACCAATGAAAAAACCCCTGCAGAGCTACCATCTAAAGATCGACATGGCTTAAAGCAAGATTATGACTTTTTAGAGTTTGCAATAAATACTGCGGAGGAATTCAAGAAGACTATGAAGAAAATGAGAGGATCCTGTGTTGAGTACTACAGAAGGGTGCTGGTCACATACAACAGATGCCAAGTTGCTCCAAAACAAAGACTGGATACACTACTAGAACACGAGCTGTTCATAGAACAACTATAGAGCAAGTACTAGGAAGATGAGCAGAAGATCCAACAAGTCAAGGATCTAGATGAGCAGATCTTGAAGAATGCAGTAAATCATGGAGCAGTTAGCATCCATTTACTTGAAGATCAGCTACGCTTGAGTCCAGTAAGAATAGAGGTGGTGAAGAATCAGGCTGCAAAGTATGAGATTAACATCCATTTTCTTGAACCCTCATATTTTGAAAGCATAGCAACAGAGGCCCAGGGGTGGAAAAAGTTTATTAATGATCAAGCAGGGCCCTGTTCATAAAAATTATCTATTAAATTTTGTTTAAATGTAATATATTGTATAATGTATGAGCACTCACTATAGGACAATTTTTTTTGGATTGAAACAATAGGGAAGCGCAAAAGTCATTTTGGGGCAGTCAAAAAGTTTTGCTTTTTTGTATAAGTAGATGAGAGTTAGATAGAGAAAGGAATTTTTCCTAGATATATTTGTGAGAGTATGTTGTAAGAAAAACTATTTTGTTTTGCAATAAATAATTACAAGTTTCCTATTGGAGAAATCTTGGTGGAATATTTCAAATGCTATGCTATGGATTTGTTGAATGTGAACTATTTCGTTTTCAGCTTATGTCCATTAACTGTGAGATCATTCTAACTCTTTGAAGCTATGTTCTTGTTATGAATGTGCTCTAGTTTATTCTATGAAATTTCCACTATGAGTAATGACGGCTTTTCATAAACAATAAGCTATCTTATTGTTCATATATCTATTAATGTTCATGTGTTTTGAAATAAGTAATGACTATCTGTGATTTTTCTTAATGCATGCGCAGAAATACATTACTCATTGATAAATGATAATCTTGCTCCCTAGGGATAGGTTAGATAGTTAGTTTTAGTTTCTTGATGTGTGTGATTTAGATGCGAGAGAGTTAAGACGAGAGGTAAGAACCTGTGCATCACATTGTGACCGCTCCTTGTATTCTCTATCAATCTGCATTTTTAGATAAGCACTTGCACATCATACTTAAACATAAAAAGCTAAAATATACACATTGGACTAGGCCGTAACCGGTAAAACCTTTTATTTTGTTACTTGACCTATAGTAGTCGGAGCATAAATTGGACAGATTCCCCATACCAAATAGTAACGAGCTATTTGGGGATGCTTACTGGGGAGAATCCCTAACTGTTGTTACCTGCGAATTTCTAGGACTCAACACTATGCTAGTGACAAACAATGTTTATTAGATGATATTGATACTAGACTGGATGGTTTATGAGCTTGTGTTGCACAAGTTGTTATTGTTATTATTACAGAATCTTTGATAGTGACTTGGTCACTACTGCACTTATTATTTATGTGGCACATACTTATTATGGTATAAAATACTTTATAAATTTTTTCATGCTTAAACATAGTCTTAGTGTATGGTTTTAATAGTTGGTGTAAGATTGCAAAAACCTTGGCCTATAGTACTCCATGGAATATTTCATATGACATGGACTTATGACTTAAACCCTATGTAATTTGATCCATATTTGGGGTTTTGTTATACACATTGTTTTTGGGTTGAGTTCTATGCTTGGCATGAATTATATGATTATGGGTTTGGAAAGCATTAATGGAGGCCAAGGTGGTGACATAAATTCACTTTGGGAAATGTGGCAACAAAACTTAGGGCTTGGGATCTTGCATTGGTTTAGTCATTCGCAGCATAGATGTGTGAGCTATTCCTTTGTGCTATGTGGTGGTGTGGGACTTTGATGGTTTGGATGTGAAGACAGGTACATGACCATCTCTTGTTTAGCAGCATTATTTTTCTTTTTAGTTTGGTTATCATGTGTACTCCTCATCATGGCATCTTCTCTGTGTTGTAGGTTGTAGGGTGTGATGAAAATCATGATCGTGGTTCGTGGGTAGCTCTGAGGAAAAACCATACCCATTTGGGTAAGCCTGCTATAACAAGTTTTTAACTTATTTCCTCATTTGCTTAGTTGTTGTGATAGAGTTAATACTTGTCGTGGGTTTGAATTCTTGGCTCTATTTTCTAATGGCTACGTTTTGAGAAGGGTTTTGTTTGAAATCTTAAAGAGTAAAGTGTCAATAACATGTTAAGAATTGGGGTTTTGCTTGTAGGGGTTTAGTGCCTTCGGGATGGAACTTTAATGTATTCAAATTTTGTTAATGGGACTCTGTGTGGAAAAATGAGATTGGGAAATTCTTGATAGGCTCTATGCCATGTAAATAATTTTATATTATGGAAAAAGACAGCAACACCATTTCTTGCAATGGTACAAGGACGAGTTTATATGACTATGAGAATCTTTAAAGGTTTTGATAATGATTGGGTTTCTATGTATAAACAATAATTTCATACCATGTTGCTTTCGTGTTTGTAATTATTAATGGACTGTGTGGATTCACAATTTTGGTTCAAGTTCTTATATGGAAAATGTTGAAAGCGTTGTTTCCTTTGGGGGCCATGTCATATGTGGTGTTAGCGTTCCCTCCATTAGACGTGCGATAGTAATTGGAGATTTTCATTATCATTTTTGCAGTTGAAAATTGTTTATGGTCGAACCTTTATGTTAAATTGTAACAGGATGTGACAAGGTGTAACTCGTTGGCGGTGTCGTTGCCATTCTCATAGCGTTGACATGGTTGCATTAATGTTTAAATATTATTTAATATATATAGTCGATCCGTACTTAGAATGTGTAATTTTATCTGGGTCTTTCAACCACTATGTAGAGATTAGATGTATTTTAATTTACAGACTGTGTATTTATAAAGCGTGGCTTTAGTAGTGAGACGCTACAGCGTGAGGCAAAAAATGAATAACAAAATCTGATAGGATTCATCACGGTGAATTTTAAAGAAACAAACCCTACAGGAATTGATTTTGGGTGATTTAAGGTTGTGAGGCTTTATAAATGTAAGAGTTAGGTTTGGGAAAAATGCCTACAGGAATTGCTCCTGTGACCTCTGTGTTTATATGTATGTTTTTAATGAATGTTGTACATAGTATTATGGTTGATTTATTGCATTGGTGATTTCATTATGGAATGTGATTCTTATAAACTAGTTTGTAAGTATTTAAAGGGTTTGATTTTATATACATGCAATGGATTTATTATGTTGATAGTTTCTTTAATCCATACGATTTTGTAGATGTAGTTGGTATAATAAACATATGTTTTATGTGGATTATTGTTTATATTTTCAGACCATTAGATGGTCATGATGTTTGGACTGTAGATTCGATTTATGAAATTATTTGATTAATGGGAAAATATATTGTTTAACCTTGGTTCTTGGTAGAAATAATTACAAACCTTGAGAGGTCCTTCATGGTTTTTAATTTATCTTTAATACTTTGTATTGATGAGTATTCTTAGGTACATAATAATATGTTTATAATATTGCTAAATTAGAATACAATTATGTTTACTATACTTTAGTTAACTGTGTTTTATATTTATGGTTATTTTATAGCATAACCTGAATTAGTATTTTATTCCTAACTATAGTTCTGCTGGCAATATGAAATCTGCCAGTAGAGTTCATAGGTAAATAAACATATAGGCACTATTAGAGTAATTCCTAGTTTTTAGGAAAACAAAGTTTAAGGTATAAATAAATGTAGAACTATAATAAAGTTTAAGGTGTAAAAAAATTGTAAAAATAGGGTTAGAAATATAACATAAATACTTGCATATTCTAACAAAAAAATATACTAGATAATGAAATAGGAAGTCGAGAACCTCATACCTGAAAGGTGAAGCTATTCCAATGGCTAAAACCTGCACACTCAATTACCCAACATTAACGATTCATAGGCAGATATGACCTTTGTATAGATGACCAAATCACTTGGGAACTACCATGTTCCACCCAACCATGAACCATAATCATTCCTGGTTTTAAACTGAATCCCCTCGAGCTGGTTCCAACATGCAAGTATCTTAGAGATCCTAAGGTAAGGCTTCCCTAACTTGTATATTAGGTTTGGATCAGATCTCCTTTTTCCTCTTAGGGAAATGTTCTCCGAGAACTCTCTTGAGAATAATCGGGTAGAATAATGACACCAAAAATATGGAAGAGATCCTCAATCCTCTCTTTCACTTGGGTATTTATAGACATAATTTTTAGTCAAAGGGGCAGTTAAATCAAGAATCATTTGATTTCTTGATTTAACCATTTTTATTTGTTTTAGGTACTTTTAATATTTAACTTAGGAAATTTTAACTAGTTCCTAATTGGACTGTTGTAGGTACTATAATATTTAATTTTCTCTTAGTAATAATAATAATAAGTGGAGCTTTTCCTTATTTCTTACATTATTAATATTATTACTATGCTTACTCTTTATACATACCATGTATAAAATATATAATAATATATTTGTTATTTGTTAGCATTTGTCTTTAGGTATCATATATTATGATCCCTAAACTTATGACACTTTTTTCATTAAGGTCACTAGGTAGGTGGTTAGGTCTACTAGGTTAGGAAAATCTAAACATCATTGCATGTTGGATTCCCTCACATAACACGGTAGTTCTTCAGTACTTGATGAGATACAAAAATTCAATATTTCATTTCATCACTTATAAATAAGTCAGATGAGATCAATATTTTTCCCAAGTCATTTTCACATGACATAATTAATTATTTTCAGTAACTCCTAGCGCTTATCCAGAGCCCATACTCAACACTAAAAACAGGGAGTTACAAACTTAATGTTATTCCATAGCTCCTCGCTCAACACTAATCCATTAGAGGAAATTTCAATTTAAAATAGGCCTTCCAAAAATAATGCAAATTCCATGTCATCATGTATTAGCCAACCAAAATGATTTAAAATTCAAAAAGGGAGCACCTCTTAAACATTTTTTTAATATAAATTTGGGGATAGGTATCATAAAAAAACTACTTTTTTTGTTTGTATTTTCGACATATTTCCCTGTGTTATTACTCAAATTTTGATCGAGAGAGCTCGTTGGATGCATAATTAAATTATGCATCCAACGAGTGCCCACTCGACATACTTTTGATGGTCCTTGCTACACCAAAAATAAGAAATACCTGAAAAAACATGATGACGTTGGATGCGGAATTTAATTCCGCATCCAACGAGCTCTACTGATCGAAATTTGAGTAAAAATACAGGGAGATATGTCAAAAATACAAACAAGAAAGTAGTTTTTTCTTTTCTTCCTCCAAAATTAATAAATATTATTTTATTATTTTAACTATTATTTTATTAATTTTCCTTGGGAGGCCCATTTTGAGTTGAAATTTCCTCTAATACTAGGATGTACTTGTAGGATACACTTAGGGATACAATGGCCAAGGATCCGACGTTCTAGAGCTTAAGCTCAACATCAACATGAAAGGATCCAAGGATTATGCCCAACACTTCCAATTTATCTTTTCATGTGTTCTAGAGATTCATGCCCAGTATGAATGTCTCAACACTCATGTGCTCTACAGCTTCTTTCTCAACACAAAACATCAATTACCCATGTGCTCCAGAGTGCCTCGCTCAATAAAAAACATCTCATCAACCATGTGCTTCAGGGTACACTTGTTTATTAGTTTTATTTGCAATGAGATGAGTTTTCTTTCAATAAATTTTTATTTCCCTTTGTTAGTTGGATTTTCATGGCAATGCTTTATGTTTTGCTACATAGAATGCAGGAGGGATCCTCAAAGCCTCTTCCAGAAAGGAGGAGAGCAGTTTTGAGGAATCTGAGAGCGAAGACTCTGAGGAATCTGAAGAGGAAATAACTATTCAAAAGGTAAAATATATTATGTTTGGTTTGGAATTAGGATGATAAAAATGAAATAGGTTCTTTTCATTTGGAATTAGGATGTTGATGGAGAGTCTTTTTGTAAATATCCTTTTCTCTATGGTTTGATTTATTTGTTTTTATTAAATACTTCTTTCAACTATTAATATAAACAATAATGAACAAAGTGGGCCATCAGGAAGCCCAACATAAGCAAGAAAAAAACATACTGGGTTAAAACTCTGCTATCTGTTCAATCCATCCAAGTGAATTGTCTATCAAAGTTTCCATAGGAAATAACATACAACAAAATCATAAAACCATAACTCCATAAGAGCCATGTAGTCCACTTGGAATCATCCCATAAAAGCCTTTAAGTTTCCATGAAAATTCCCAAAAAACGTACAACAAAATCATAAAACCAAAACTCCATAAAAGCCATGCAGTCCACTTGGCATCAACTAATAAATAACTTATAATAACTTATGTTTCCATGGAAATTCCCAAACAACAAAGTTCATGCATAACTATAATATAATCAAACAAGTGTTGTTGTGAAGCTGCATTTGGCGACTTGGTTACTAAATATGACAATATGTGTGTTCCTGTATGGAAATATGGGGTTAGTGAGGATACAACTCTACTTTTCATGCAACATGGGAATGCTATGGTTGAGTTTTCCTATGCATTTTTTTTGTCTACATTATACTTTTCCTGGTTGCCTTAGGTTTTTCTTGTGTTACCGGATATGCCAACCTTGGTTGATGGATCCATGGATTCCGAGATTGAATCTAGATTTAAATCCACCTAGATCTACCTAGGATCCATTTCATAATCTCTTCATGCACAAATGGAAATGGATTCTCCACTATAAAATAGATCCTGAGGGTTATACAAGCATTATAAGTGGATTATGTGCTTATGGTTTTTCTTAAAATATGAAATTAAAATTATTTTTGCCTACCACTTTGTATTCATCAAACTTTTGTCTCTGTGTTCACTTGGAGCATGGACTAAACTTTCATTGGCCTAAAATATTTCTTGATCAGATATATTCATTCATGGAATTTAAGTCTCATAGCACCCTATCACAGTCATAAAATTAGTGATATTCCAGCTCATTAGTCCTCAAATTGGAATTTAAGTTTGATAGCACCCTATCAAAGTCATAAAATTAGTGATATTCCAACTCATGTAAGACCCTACAATCGACACATGATAAGTTTATTAACATTTGAATTTATCATTAACATTTTTTTGGATATCATTTGTTGGGGAGACTTGTTAAATTTATGAGCGTGATCACTTGCTGATAATCTAATAAAAATCAGATTTATAAATATATCCACAAGTAGATGCAACCTCTAAATAAGTATTTTTATTTTGCAATATTTCATTATGGAGGCTCTTAAATCCATAGGCCCACATATTTAAGGAACTTGGTCTCTCCATTATTTTTCAATTACTCTTTTCTATTTCCTCACTTCTTTTTTACTTCTGCATTTACTATTGTTGCAAGTCTCAAAGAGCTTGATCTACTTCTTCTTGGGAGAGAGCTTCATAATCCTTTACTTGTTGTACTTAACTACAAGATCTAATCATAAGGAAAATATAAACACACTAAAACACCTAAGAAGATAACACACTAAACCCTAAACAGAAATTTCTATGGTTTTGCATCTTGTCTCCTTGGTCTAGTTATATTGTGAACATCTTTTTAGCTTATGAATGCATTCTTATGGTTCATTATGTTAGAAATAACTTTCCGCCCTGTTTATTACGTCATTGAATTTCTTATTGGTAGTAAGCCCTCAAGTGTTATTGAGAAAGCCTCATCTTCTGTTGTTAGTGAGCATGCCACCATACTCTTATCAACACTTAACAAGGATGGAAAAGTCTAGGGAGATAAACACGTTCTTTTTATTTATGCTGACTGGTTTCCTGAGGTATAATGTATTCATTAAATTATTGGTCTTTGAGATTCTTTGGATTCTATTTATGCAGCCATAAAATCTAATTCACAATAGTTTATTTTTACCGGTTGATAAGTGCAACTAAGCAGAAATTAGACTCACTTCTTCCTCCCTATCAAAAGAAGATAAAGATGCCAAACCTAGGGTACTTGAGTGTCTCTGGTATTACTCACTTGATAGAGGTAAGCATGAGTTAATGTATGAAGTATCTTGTTGTATATACCATTGCACAATGGTTTTTTATTTCTCGTACACCATCTCATTGCATTAAAGATAATACATTAATGTATTTTGAATTCTTAATTTGAATTTGTTAGATTAGATTTTCCTATTTTTCACATGAAATTGGTTATTGTTGTTAGCTATTGAACATTATAAATAATTTGCTTAATTATTTTTCTACTTTACAGTTCATTTTTTTTCTACTAATATTTGTTTATTGGATCTTGCAGGAGTGAACTTAACTAAGTGGACCATTGAGTATGGAGATCCTATTGTTGAGGCTTTTCCATTGAATATGAAAAGCCAAGCTACTAAGTATGGGTTAATTGAAGTTGTTGCGAGCTCTAAGTATGACTTAACAACGAAGTACAAGTGGGATGGTTAAGCCATTGTAATATTTTGAAAAGTCATCGATGTAGTAGATTTGCATGTAAAATTATATGGAGATAGTTTTTAAGAAAACTCATATTTATTGTAATACTTGACATTTCATATACATAATATAATTTGTGTGGTTTAAAATTTATATGGTTGTTAATTATAGTATTTATAAGTGTTGTAATTAACTGATTAATGTGACATTGCATGATTCACGTGTGTATTAGATGAAGATAAACACTGTATGATTCTTTTTTTAATTTAGACATAATATCATACTAAACTTTTATATTGATTAATTGTGGACCATTAAAACTACTAAAATATAATGAACACACATAAAATGACTAAAAATGACTAAATTAGTAACCAATAAATGAGATTTATGAACACATAATACAACTAAAAATGACTAAATTATTGACCAAACGTCAAAATTACAAAACAATCGTATCTAAAATGACCAAAAATTGAGAGAAAAAATGAGATATATGTGACCAAAAAACGACCACAATTCGCATATAAATGACCAAATGATAGTTTTTGTGGCTAACTTACGGTCATTGTTTTGGTCATTTATAGCTTGTCATGTGGTCATATATTTGGTCATTGATTCCAAATTAATGACCAAATATATGACCAAATTAATGACCAAACATGGAAGCTATAAATGACCAAAATAAATGTGACCAATTTTGGTCGTGTAAACAATAACCGTAAATTAGCCACCAGTGATTACCAAATCAAAAGTGGTCATTAATATGCGATTTTTGGTCCTTTTTTTGCTCACTAATCTCTCATTTTCCACTAGTGTCAAGATCATGTGTGGGGTAGTTTTGCTTCTGTTCTTTTAACTTTCACAATTCATAACAGATCGTGTAATCATTCTGCAAGAGGACTCCTTTGAGTCCTTCCTTGCTTGCATCTATGAAAAGAACGAAATTCCCATCGAGATCCGTAATTTGTAGTATCGGTGCGATCGTCAAAAGCTGCTTAATATTTTGAAAACTTTCCTCGCACTTGGTTGTCCATAAGAACTTATTTTCCTTCTTTTGCAAAGTAGTCATGGGACAAGATATTATCGAGAATTTCTCAATAAAATTTTGATAATATCTAGTTTATCCCAACAATGACCTAATGTCGATGACATTAGTAGGGGTAGGCCAATATTCTATGGCTCTAATATTTTTCGTATCCACAACTAGCCCTATCTTGAAGATGATGTGACCCACGCACTATATTTGTGGTTTGTAGAAATCACATTTACTAAACTTGGCATAAATCTATTGTTCCTATTACACCTATAGTACTATGCAAAGGTGTTCCTCGTGTTCCTCTTTACTCTTAGAGAAAACTAGGTTGTCTTCTATAAGGACCAAAACAAATTTATCTACATATTTACTGAATATACTGTTCATCATACACATAAAGTTCGTGGGTGCATTGGTTAACCCGAATGGCATTAATAAAAACTTGTAGTGATTGTACCTTGTATGAAAGGTGTTTTTGCGAACATCCTCATTATGAATCCGTACCTCATGGTACCCGGATCGCAGGTCGATATTTGAAGAGATATTGGCTCCTCCTACTTGATCAAAAAATTCATCAATCCTATGGAGTGGGTATCGATTCTTGATAGTCATCTTGTTAAGATGGCAGTAATTGATGCACATCCACATCGTACCATCCTTCTTCTTTACGAAAAGTATCGTGCTCCACAAGGGGACACACTTGGTTGGATATATCCTTTTTATATCAACTCCTGCAACTGCAGTTTGAGTTCCACTGACTCTGGTGCACTCATGTAGTAAGGGGCTTTTGAAGTCGTGACTGATCCTGGTGTCAGTTCTGTGGAAAATTCTAGGTATCATTTCAGATTTAATCCTAGGATTTCCTCAGGGAATACATCCTTGAATTCTACAAGAATGAAAAATTCCTCTATGTGTTGGTGCCTCTCATCCTTTATGTCTTGGATATTTACTACAAACAACTTGCATCTTTCCTAATGCACTTCTTTGCTTGTAAAGCAGATATCTTCCTTACAGAAAGTTTCTTTCGTATGATTTGAATCTTCTCTTGATTCCCTTGGATATATGTACACAAGATTGACTAAAGTAAGAAATCGAGCATGACATGGTCTTGTTCCAACCAGTCCATATCGATAAGCATATCATACGATCTTAAGGGTAGGATGTTCATGTTTAATTTTGTAGGAAAACCATTCAAGTTTACCTCACTATCTTTAACTATTTATGAAACTTTTTATTTCATACCTATGGCTAACTGTACCATCCAAGGTTTGTCATGTTTAACTTTTCCTAGTTTACATAAACCAACAATTTTAGGTGATACATAGCTTTGGCAAGCATCAGGGCCAATTAGTATTGAAATAGAGTTGTTCAATATATTACCTTCTATCTCAACCATGGTATCCTGATGGTTTGCATATCGACCATCCAATGCTACATAAATTCGCAGTGTTCCAGCTATGTCCTCTATCATTGGTTCTTCTTGTAAGTTGTGCAAGACCCCATTAGTTGTGTTCTTACAATCTTGGGAATAATGAGGACCTTGGCATTTCCATCATTTAATCTGTAGCGAGGAAACATTGGCTCCCCCAATTGCCACTAGTTTGTTAGCATTTTGAGCTGGTACATATGACTTTGTACCTGATTTGTTGAAGTTATTGTTGACTGGAAAGAGAGTCATCACTGGAAGGACTATGGTAATCTCTTTTTGAAGGTTGAGGGGTATGTTCCTCTTTTCCTTCTTCTCTTGGGATGCTGGCCCATTTATGATAAGATCCTTCTTGAACCTATTTCTAGAAAGAGTGGGTTTTCCCTGTGGGTTCCATCCCATCACGTTTCACAACAATGTTGCTTGCCATTCCTTTGTTTCATTCAGATTATCATCTCTGAAACTTTACAAGTGTGCTTGAAGACTTTGTATGGTTCTCATTATATCATAATTTAGTTCTACCACCAGTTCTGCTTCCTAGGTTGGGGTGTTCAACTTCCCTTGTCGGTTGTTATCTTCTTAAGTGTTCATGATATGAACTATTATTTTAAAATCTTGCAATTGCAAATTTTTAATAACAAGAAAAATTTCTGTTAGTTAACAAAATTTAAAACATACTTTATTTTCCTTGCAATGAATGTCTGCTATGCCCATTTGGTCTCTTAGTGTTGAAACTAGGATCTGATACCACTTGTAATGTCCCTGAAAATTGAAAAAAGAATTATTAGGCTAGTCAAAACTACCTATGCTGGACATTATTTGAAACTTGTGTGGAATGTGTCGTACTTTGTTTACTGTACTTAAATGTTGTAAGTTGTTCTTACGTTCTTCTTTCATATTTTTTGATGCGGTTATTTAATGTATACTTATGTTGTCATAATGTTTCTTACTATCTTGATCTATGGTTACAAATTTACATGTATGTTAGTTAATTAGATTACATACTCATTGATTATAACATTTGATTATTTGTTGTGTAAATAATTTTGACTTACCTTTGCTATTGGAAAAAGGGGTGGAGTATGCATGATAACCAAACTAAACAGACAAACAACGTTGCTAAACCAGAGATGGTCACGTATCTATATTCACAGCCAAACCATTGAAGTCTCACACCACCACACAACACAGAGGTAGAGCTCATGCAACTATGCTGTGAATGAACAAACCAATGCAAGATCCCAAGCCCTAAGCTTGGTTGCCACCCTGGCCTTCATTAATGCTTTCCAAACCCATAATCGTATAGTTCATTCCAACCTTAGCACCTAGCTCAAAAACAACATGTATTACAAAACCCCAAATATGCATCAAATTACATAGGGTTCATGCCATAAGTCCATGGCATATGAAATATGCCATGGAGTACTATAGGCTAAGGTTTTTACAATCTTACACCAACTATTAAAACCATACACTAAGTCTATGTTTAAGCATGAAAAAATTTATAAATTATTTTATACCATAATAAGTATGTGCCACGTAAATAATAAGTGCAGTAGTGAACAAGTCATTATCATCGAGTCTGTAATAATAACAATAACAACTCGTGAAACACAGGCTAGTAAACCATCTAGCCTAGTATCAATATCATCTAATAACCATAATTTTGTCACTAGGATAGATCTGTAAAAATGAGTGATAGTGACAAAATGAGCGGCATGGTCTGTTCATCTTTTACAAAAAAAATTCGTAGCTAAGTGCACCTTCATGCAGAAATGGAAAGAAATGTGAGAAGTAGAAAACGATTACCTCTCAAGTGTTTACGAGGGAAACTAGTCCTGCCACTCCACCCCTTTTTCCAAAAAACAAAGTTAAGTCAGAATTGTTTACACAACAAATAATCATGTTTATATGTAGTGGGGTATTTGACCCAGTATATCACAATAAAACATCAAAGTAACATCATGATAAATTGGGCTCATGCCCATAAGTGTTAGGTCCAAAATTCAGGATATTACAGAAAGTTTCTTCGATAGAAAGGTGAAAGAATTTCATGAATTAAGGATGGGTTCCATGACTATGGATTCTTTCATTAACATATTTTTGGATCTGTTACATTATGTGCCTTACATAAATGATGAGAAAGTGAAAATACAATAGTTTTTAGGATGTCTTCCTCCCAAATTTTGAGAGAATATTGAATTTGACATGCCTAAAACATTGGACACTGCCCTATAGAAAGATAGACTTTGCTATGAGCAGGGACATATGAGGCAAGAAAATATCAACATAAGCAGAGATAGGTCTAGGACCTTCTCGGACAACCACAAACAGGGTTTCAACCCACCACCTTATCGAAAACAAAACAACAGTTTTCTAGCCAATAAGAACTTCAATAGAATAGGTACAAAGCCATATGTACTAACACCGAATGCTAACAAACCAACAACAAATGGGGGATCCAATGTTCCCCTGCTGCAAATAAAATGCTGGAAATTTGAAGGTCCCCATTATTCCCGATACTATAAGAACAATACCAATGGAGTCTTGTACAACTTATAAGAAGAACCAACACTAGAGGACATAGCTAGAACACTGCGGATTTATGTAGTCTTGGATGGCCGATAGGAAGACCATCAGGCTGTCATGGTTGAGATAGAAGGTAAGGATTCCAACACTTCTATTTTAATATTGATTGACCCTGGTGCTTGTAGAAGCTATGTATCTCCTAAAACGGTTGATGTATGTAAAATAGACAAGGTTAAACATGAGAAACCCTGGCTAGTGTAGTTAGCCACTGGTGTGAAACAAAAGGTTTCTGAAATAGAATACTGTGAGGTAAACTTGAATGTTCTTCCTACTAGAATAAACATAAACATCTACCCTCAGGATTGTATGATATACTTATCAGCATAGACTGGCTGGAACAACACCATGTCATGGTCGATTGCTTACACAAGCCAATCTTGTGTACAGATAGCCAAGGGAATCCGGTAAACATTCAAGGCATATCTAAGAAAGTTTTCGTAAGGCAGATATCTGCTTTCCAAGCAAAGAAGTGCATTAGGAAAGGTTTCAAACTATTTGCAGTAAACATCTAGGACATATAAGATGAAAGATAACAAAAAAATGAGGACGTTCCAATTATTTTATACTTCAAGGACTTATTTCCTGAGGAAATCCAACGATTACCACCGAAACAAGACTTCTATTTTTCCATAGAACTGACACCAGGGTTAGTTCCGGCTTCAAAATATTCTTACTGCATGAGCACATTGAATTTGGTGGAACTCAAACTACAGTTGCATGATTTGATTGAGAAGGGATATATTAGACTGAGTGTGTCCCCATGGGGAGCATAGATACTTTTTGTAAAGAATAAGGATGGTACGATGCGGATGTGCATCGATTACCGTTAACTTAACAAGATGACCATGAAGAACTGATAACCACTCCATAAGATCAATGAATTGTTCAATCAAGTAGGAGGAGCCAATATATTTTCAAATATTGACCTGTGATGTGGTTACCATTAGGTATGGATTCACAATGATGATATTCATAAAACCTCCTTCCATACGAGGTACTACCACTACGAGTTTGTAGTGATGCCATTTGGGTTGACCAATGCACCCGTGAACTTTATGTGTATGATGAACAATATATTCAATAGATACCTGGATAAATTTGTTTTGGTATTTATAGACGACATCCTAGTTTACTCTAAGAGTAAAGAGGAACACGAGGAGCACATTCGCATAGTGCTACAGGTGTTACGCGAACACCAGCTCTACACCAAGTTTAGTAAATTTGATTTTTACAAACCACAGATATAGTACTTAGCTCACATAATCTCTAAGAAGGGGATAGATTTGGACCCAAAAATTATTAAATCCATAGAGGATTGGCCTACCCCTACTAGTGTCATCGACATTAGATCCTTTTTGGGATTAGCTAGTTAGTACCGAAAGTTCATTGATAACTTCTCGAGGATATATTGTACCATGAATGCTTTGCAAAATAAGGAAAACAAGTTCTTATGGATGACCAAGAGCAAGGAAATTTTTCAAAAGCTTAAACAACTTTTGACGACTCCACCGATACTACGAATTGCATATCCCGATGGGGATTTCGCTGTTTGCACGGATGTAAGAAAAGAAGGGCTTAGAGGATTCCTCTTGTAGAAAAATTACGCAATCATTTATAAATTGTGGAAGTTGAAAGAACACAAAAATAACTACCCCACCCATGATCTTGAGTTAGAAGCCATCATCCACGCCTTGAATATGTGGAGGCACTACCTCATGGGGAAGAATTTTCTTCTGAAAACAGACAATATGAGTCTGAAGTATTTATTTGAGCAACCGAATGTGAATGCCAGGAAAGCCAAATGGTTGGATTTCCTCAATGCGTACCATTTCAAGCTAAAGCATATAAAGAGAAAGGAGAACAAAATTGTTGATGCTTTAAGTTGACGATCTCATATGATATATGAGGTGACTTTAAGTCAAACCATTTTGATTGACATGAGAGGATTAGAACGAAAAAAAAAGTTGACCCTTTCTATGTTGAAATATTCAAGAAGGTCTAGGAGGATAGGTTATTTCAGCAACAAAAAGCGTACAAGGTAATCAAAATGAGACTGCAATGGTCCAAGGAGAGATTGCATGTTTTGGAAGGAGGGGACATTAGGTCCAACATCCTCATGAAATTTCATCGGACACCCTATCGGGGAATCCGGTATATCAAATGATGATATCCACAGTAAAGAAACACTTTTTCTTATGTAAGTTAAAGGATGACATAGATTTTTTTATTGCAAAATGTCAAGAATGCCAGCTGTTCAAATCTGAGAACCAACATCCTTCAGGGTTGATGTAGCCATTACCCATTCCAGAATGGAAGTGGGAGGTCATTGGTATGGATTTTATCATGGGTATACCAAAGAGTAAAAATAAAAATGATTTTATCTTTGTAGTAGTTAACAGATTGTCAAAAGAAACACACTTCATTTCAGTGAAGTCGACCTACAATGCAGTACACATTGTTGACATCTTCTTAAAGGAGATATTTAGATTGCATAGGATAGCTAAGGCAATAATCTCAGATCGATATATTAAGTTTACCAGAAAATTTTGGTGATCCTTATTCTCTAGATGAGAGATACAGTTGAACTTTATTACTGCTTACCATTCGCAGGCAGACAGTATGGGTAAGCCATATTGTAGAGGACATGATTAGTATGCATTTCATGAAGAACAAAGGATACTAGACATCCACCAAGATGAGTCCATTTGAGGTATTCTATGGACGGAAGTGTAGAACACCGGTTACTTGGGATATCCTGGTGGATCGGCTTATTCTAGGGCCCAACTTACTAAAATACTTCGAACAATTGGTTACCAAGTTCCAACTGAAACTTAAAGAAGCACAATACCGCCAGAAAAGCTACGCAGATAAGAAAAGAAAAGATAAATATTATCAGATAGGTGACCATGTTTACTTGAAAGTAAAAGCAAAATGAAGCTCATTGATCTTAGGAAGGTGTTGTAAGTTAGCACCTAGATTTTTTGGACCCTTTCATATATTCACTAAGAGAGAGCTAGTGGCATATGAGCTAGATTTACCCGCTCACATAAGAGTCCATAATGTTTTCCATGCATATTTATTAAAGAAATATGTTTATGATAATAAACATGTGACTGATTGGTCCTTATTACATGTGGAACCTGAAGGGGAGTTTGCACTTGAACCCCTCCATATACTGGACAAGAGAGAGGTGCAGCTAAGGAAGCACACCATAGTCCAGTTGAAAGTGCAATAGAAGCACTTAGAGGCTTATGAGGCTACTTTGGAGAATGAAGGAACCATGGAAAAGGCTTACCCAGCCTTGTTTCATGATTTCCATTCTGATTCCCAGGAACACCAGGGACGATGTTGGTCTCAATGGAGAGGGATGTAATGTCCCAAATTTTGACCTAAAACTTATGGGCATAAGTCCCATTGCTTATGATGTTACTTTGATGTTTTATTTGGTATATTGGGCCCAATACCCCAATGGACATGAACATGATGATTTTTTTGATATATTGGGCATAACCCAATTGCATATATATATATATATATATATATATATATATTTGCTTTTTATGGTTGTGCACTCTAAAGCAGATGGTTGACGGCATGTTTTGTGTTGAGAGATGAGCTCTGGATCAGATGAGTACTTATATTTGTGTTGAGCATGAAGCTCTCGAAAACATGAAAAGATAAATTAGAAGTGTTGGGCATAACCCCTAGATCCTTCCATGTTGATGTTGAACATAACATATGGAACATCGGATCCTTGGCCATTGTATCCCTAGGTGTATCCTACAAATACATCCTAGCATTAGTGTTCAGAAAGAAGCTCTGGAATATCACTAAGTTTGTAGCTCCCTATTTTTAGTGTTGAGTATGGGCTCTGGATAAGCGCTAGGAGTTACTAGAAAATTAATATGTTGAGTGAAAAAGAACTACCATGTTATATGAGGGAATCCAACATGCAAGGAGGTTTAGAGTTTCCTACCCTAGTTGACCTAACCCCTACCTAAAGGCCTTATTAAAGAAAGTGACTAAGCTAAAAGAAAAGTGTCATATGATTAGGGATCATGCTATACGATACCTAAAGTTAAAATGTTAACATATGGTATATAAATAAATATATAATTTATACATGATATGTATAAAAGAGTATGCATAGTAATAATACTATAATGTCCCTAAAAATTGAAAATAAATTTTTTTATTAGTCTAGTTAAACACTACCTATTATGGACATTATTGAACTTGTGGAATGTGTCGTACTCTATCGTACTGCTGATTTGTCGTAAGTTGTTCTTACGTCCTACTTCCTTACTTTCAGTTATTATTATTACTATGTTTACTTATGGTGTCAAAATTTTGATTACTATTCTATTATTATGGTTATGCATTGTTGCGTATGTTAGATACTTTGATTATTTACTTCATTGTTATTTTACATGTGTTTACCATTGTATACCTGACTCTAACTTAACCTTGTTTTTGGAACCAAAGTGGTCGGAGTGAGGGGAATAGTTCTCCCATGTAACTGGCCGAGAGGTAAAAGTTTCTACTTGTCTAGCGGGCTTACTTAGTTATGTTGAGCTAATGCACTCTTAACCTATTTTTACGCAGGTGTACTTTAGCGATGGAAAACTTGTTACGAAGCAAACGTTTTGATCACTAGTACTCATAGTTACAGCTAGTGCCACCTACTGGTTGTTATTATTGTTCCTTATAGACTCGGGTTAGTGACAAGGTCATTACCACATTTATCTTTTATATGACATAGACTGGTTATCAAAATGACACTCATTATTCATAGTGTAATTATTATCGATTATCTGAAACAATTTGTTGCAATTTTAAAAAATCATAGAATTTTTCCTATAGTTTGTATTAAATATTTTTTGGGAATCATTTAAATATGGATTTATCTTGATTTTTATTGGTTTATACAGGTGACGTAGGCATGGTAATTTGTGCCCCAAGACCCGGCGGCGGGCTAACGTCAGCAACATTAACTTAGTTTTTTCATGCACAATTAAAAACTTTTACTTTTTCACATTGTTCTGTCCAATGCTCTGATTGTTCTGCCATCTCTGTCACTAGCAATTTGGCCATGAATTCCACCATGCAATTCCCCATGTAAACAGAATTGAATTTAAAGTGTTTGTTCGATCTCATTGTACATATAATACTACAAACTCTTCAAAACTGCACACCGAATAAAAATAATGGAATTCCACACACAAAACTGCACAGCCATCAAAAATTTGAAAACATTGAAGCAAATGCATTTCTCGACCTTTCCGTAGACAACATAAAAAACAAAATTGATGAACTTGGCCCATATGCAGAGGTAGCAATATGAAGAGAAGAATATTAGATATGCCACAAATTGAGAAGCGATCTGCCACGGTGTCCACAACCAGCAAAGTAAGCATGGACTTCCTTGGCGGCATGATGGCTTGTTTTTTTTTTTTTTTCAAAATATACACATCCATAAAGCAATCCCACACACCTTCTCTGCTTGGTGACTCCACATATGCTCACTTCACCACACGCTGAACAGTCGCAGGCAATAATGCCAAGCTCCAAATCTTGGAAGATGTGAACCCAGTCGACAAATATCTTTTCTTCCACGCAGCTAACAGTGATCAATGAATGCCCAGGCATCTTTCAGATCTGGTGAGTCATCTCTTGGACAGCAACCACATTGTCTACAGACTTCAATGAAATGGCGACTCTGCTGCCTAGTCACACCTTCCAACACACATTCATTAGCCTTCTCACTTTGGCTGCGACTCTTTCACAACTAGACGCGGCTCCCTTTTGCTAGCGGCGATGGCTAGTCTCTGCAATAGCACACAAAAGCTGGGCAAACATTTATGAATCCATAAAATAATATCGCTTCAGTATGATCATTTACTGCTTCATGTCCAGTTTTTAATCTCTAGTTCCAAGGTGTATGAACAAATTTTGTTTTTTTTCCATGACTGGGAATGTCGATGAATCCAAGTCTCTTGGAAGGATCGACTTGTGCTACCTGCCTACCTCAATCTGTGTCCCATTTGGCAAAATAGTTACGTGACGATTCTATGAAATTATCCATTTTCCAATACGTACTAGTGAAGCAATTCCCATAAAATGCATTTACAGTTAAACTGAACCATCACGAGCCATTTAATGGATTGCAGAAACCTTATCTGTGCTTTGGCTTCCATGAATACGGGTAGTTAGACACCTAAATATAATCAACAACCAGATGTCAATGAATGAAACATTTCATATTCACTTTTCAATGAAACATCGAAAATAGTAGATTAGGAGGCCTTGGGATGCGCAGTATAGCTATTAATAAGTCTGGCAAGAAAGTCGAATCTCAGATCATTGAGCATCTCAGCATTCTGCATTTTGCATTTCAATGGAGGAAATAGGATCAGGGGATCCAGTTTTAGATCTCAAAATCAAAGTGCAGAAGCCATTCCTTGTGTGAATAAACAGAAAGAAGATTCGTGTTCCTCTCTAACTTCGACCAGAATTTGGTGTTTACGGTGGAGACCCTCCATTTCTTTGGTAAATTAGGAGGTCGGGACGACGTCGCTGAGATAGCTGCCAGCGCTCTGAGAAAATTGTTGGTTCCCTATGACTACACAGCAGGGAGACTCGCTCTCAATTCTGAAGAGGGTTGGCTTGAAATCGACTGTAATGGTGAAGGAGCACTTTTCGCTGCTGCCACGAGTGAGCTAACATTGGCTCAGCTACCAAATATCGGGTATCCAAATCCAGCGTTTTCCCAACTCATTTTACAGGAGTATGGAGCTCAGAAGCTATAAGATTTGCCTCTTTTGTTCATACAGGTGTGTATATATTTCCATGCGCTCACTCGTAAACTGTATGGTGATATAGTTGCTTATTTATTCCCAAAAAAGAAATGAAATTTTACTATGGAAACCTGTAGGATAAAGTTATAAACCATGGTACTAGTTTAAAAAACCAAAAAGTCAGTTCAGGTATACATTTTCTTGCATACTGCATGCAGCCATGTAGGCTTGGTGGATAATGGCTGGTAGTGCTTCGCTCACATGGTTGAAGATTGTTTCATCACACCCAGTATGGAACACTATGCACGCATGGTCGACCTTCTTGGGCGCTCTGGGATTCTCCATGAAGCTTATGACTTTATTCAAAAGATGCCATTTAAACCCAATGCTGTTGTGTGGGGTAGCTTGCTTGGTGCCTATAGGACTCATGGTGATATTTTGCTTGGAGAATATGCAATGAATTGTATTTTTGAATTGGTACTAGAAAATGCTGCACATTATGTACTGTTGTCAAACATCTATGCTAAGGGTAGCAGGTGGGACGTTGTTTCTAAATTGAGAAATATTATGAAATTCAAGGGATTGAAGAAGACTCCGGGATCCAGCTGGATTGAGGTAGATAATAAGGTTCATTCTTTCTTTGCAACAGAAGGTGAAAGTGAATGTATTTTGTAGTTTATCAGTGCAGAAAAATAAATGATTATAAAAATTTTCAGCAGGATATCGATTCAAATTGAAGGGAGGAACAAAAAGTATTGCCACTCCAGACAATTAAAGAAAAGGAAAGTTTTCTCAGATTCCCGTCTCAATCTAAGAAAATATATGCAAGGAGAGCAACATTGCTTGGTGACTGGAGGAAGCAGATTGTTTGCCTAGCACAAGGGCTTTCCGCATTATGTGAAGAGATTGTCAAGGAAACTGTGCTGTGAGCAAGTAGCCATTGGTTTGGGATTTCAGCACAAGACTGGAATATCCATTTCTATTTTGAAAAACACTTATATTTTTAGGCGGAAAAATAGAGGCTAATTGAAGTAAGTGAAGTATAGTTTGAATACCAATCAAATTAATCATATTACCTGTATTTGGTTAATAGAAAGATAGATATTTTGGTTACAGAAGAGCTAATGCATTCTGGTCCAGGCTAGATGAATCGCTTCAGTATATGATTCGATTGCTGGATTCAAATTTGCAGATTCATATTGATGTCTTAACATTCTTCTAGAACATCCAGTGGGATGGTTTGTTTACAAGGAAGAAACATTCTTTGTTTATAATTGGGCAGAGTGCTTATATCTTGTTGCTGTTGCAAACTGACTGCAGCTGATCACTTGAAATGAAAGGAAGAATAAGAGATTTATGTATATTTGTTGAGCTGAAAATGTAACCTGCTATGCTTGTAATCACTCTATTTGCAGTTTATAGTTCACATAAATCAAATGTCAAAGTTTATAGGCTACATAAAAATTTCACATGAATAAAACCAAATAACAAATGTTAAAATTTCTCTCTCTAGAGGTAGCTTGATGCCATCTAGAGAATCTTTAAAGGGGATGCAATTACAACATCTGATATATAAACTTCCATGGATATTCCATTGAATAGCTTGTCATAATAGATCTAGACTATTACTGCAATACAATGAGTCTATAGTTATACTCAACTGCATGGGGATTTTTCTTCTACTTAGTGTTTAAGCAGGAACATAAACACACCATTGACAAAAGAAAAGCATTCAACACATCATGATACTATTAAACACTGGATTCTACCCTAGAGAAACCTGTATTGGGAAAAACTCCAACAGAATGAATGACTACCCTTTCTTCTTTATAAAATAAAGAAATTACAATGCAAAATATGGAGGAAGAAAAAACTCACTGTGGAGCTATGAGACACTGTGGAGCATGCTTAGGGTGAAAAGTTGGGGTGATATGACCTTTAGTCGTCAAAATCATCTTGGGACCTGGCTCATTGGCATAGTCTATATAAATTTATAAATCTTATATATATGAATGGCATTGGTGAAGAGCGAGAGTTTTTCACCAAATTTAATTATAAATCCTATATATATAAATGTGAGAGTTAGGGAGTGATCTACTGGGAGCGTGCAATGGGTGACCTAAACCTACTTTTCATGGTTTCTTTTCATGTTTTGCTCATGTTAACAGCAGGCTGGAAATTGCAGGGTGTAACAGTAGAAGAAGAAGCAAAGATAAATGTTACTGAAGCGTTTCTGGATGCCCACAACAAAGAGAGAGCAACCCTAGTAGGAGTCCCGCTCCTTCAGTGGAATAACGACATCGCTGCTTATGCGAGTCATTTTGCCAGGTTTCAGAGGGATCATGATCAGTGCCAGATGAAGCCGTCCGGGACAAGGAAGTATGGGGAGAATCTCCTTTGGGGAGAAGGTAGGCCTATGACTCCCACTGAAGCTGTTCAGTCATGGATCGATGAGAAAAAGTTCTATGATTACAACACAAATTCCTGCTTGCAAGAAGATCAGCACTGCGGAGTTTATACGAAACTGGTGTGGAAGAACTCCACTGATCTTGGCTGTGCTTTAGTTAGCTGTGATAAGGGGGATATTACATTCGTCATCTGCTATTACTCGCCCCATGGAAATATTGTAGGTGAAAGGCCTTCCTAGAATTGGAGTCTCCAGGTTTTTTATCTGTTTGTAATGACGATGGGAGATGTGCAGGCTTAGGTTTTCTGAAACCTCCATTACTAAGTTATTATTATTAAAATTAAGGTTCTAAACAACCTCTTTTGAATAACAGTCTTTTATTTTTCACTTATTTTCGTGTTCAGGTTTGATTGTTATTTTTCCTTTATTTTGGTGTTTGATGTTCAGATTGATTGTTATCTTTCAGTGTGTTTTCATTTTGCATTTCTTCATTGTTTTTTATTTTTTCTTCTTAATCGGCTGGGAATTTAGGAAATGCTAAAACAACCAAGCTGAAGCAGATTTCCTAGGTGCACTCGGCGCAGGATGGATTGCTAAATTTCAACTCTGTTTCTGCTAATAATTATATATATATACATATATTTCCCAGGTGTGTATGTTTTAATTTTAATCCAGTTGCTCATATATATATTCAATTTAAAGGCAATGCAGGTGAATGAAGTTCGAGGAGTTGTTACAGATCTTTGTGTCTTTGTGCGAGAGTGCGAGGGAAAACGGTGAATCATCTTTTTTACAAAATTCTGGTAATCATTCTGCTCACAAATCCAATTATCTTTACCTGTTTACCTATTTAGGTTTTACGATTTGGGTTATCTCTTTAATATATTGTTTTAAATATATTACAGCGTATGTTAAGTATTACTTATACAAATTAAATTTTGTTGTTTTTAAAATATATCTTATAAGTATTTTGGTTTTGATCTGTAGAGATATCCTTAAAAAATTAAGGAAGTTCTATATGAATCGCTCACTTATATTAATTTGAACAATTTAAAGGTGGTTTTCTTAACTTTTACAACCTCGTATTCTTAAAGTTATAAACAACTTTTCCTTTCCACGTTGTTCTGTCTAAAGCTCTAAGATCCTTGACAACTCTGCTATCTTTGACTTGCTTGGAATTACAGGCACCATCTGCCATCTCTGCCACCTACGCTCTGAATTATACACACCATCTGCCATGGGCTTCCATATACCATCTCCATGGTCTCTAACTGACATTTGCAGTGTCACACCTATACCGCCATGCATTCAGTCGCACAACCCTGCACTTGCCACCTTCACGATAATGCAAATGAGCTAGAGGCCTATATAAAGAACAATTTTGTGGTCTAACCGTGCATAATTTTGTGGTCTAACAGGGAGTCTCCATTAATTTATGGTTTTATTGGTTTTATCTTAAATACCTTCTTGTGAAGAGAGAAGCGTTTTGCATTTCTCTCAAATACCTTCGTTTTGTTTGATGTTGTTGTATTTTGCCACAAATACCTTCTTGTGAAGAGAGAAGCGTTTTGCAGTTCTCGCCTTTACTTCATTATCAATGAGGCTAGGTAAAAAAAAAATTAATGCTTTATAATAATCCTGATTGATTCCTCTATTTTGAGATTTATACTAACTGAGTTTTGAGGCTTTTTCCCCAGACGTTTAAGCTTGCATAATTTATCTCTTTTATGAATTAAATAACTTTTCAATTATCTTGCTTGGAAACGTTTTGGTGTGAATAAAGAATGGCTTGGTGAATTCCATTGCTAAGAAACATTTAATTGGTGCTACAAATAATTGCACCAAAACCAAGTGATACAAATAATTGTCCAAAACCATGACCTACCAAATTACACAAGGTTGTAAGCTTAATTTTTGTTATTTTATTCGAATTTCTTCCGGTCTCTTCACTATGTGGATATGTGGGTTTGTTTGTGCTATAAATACACAACAATTTCGCTTGATTTTTACTAGGTTAAGTTGAAATCTTCAAATACGTGTAATCTTGTTTAAACTTACAAATATCTCTCAAAGCTATTTCAATTTGAGAAAACAAAAATTATTAATATTTTAAATAAATTTGCCTAAATTAAAAAATAAAATAAATATATATATTTTTTATTATACAAACTTTAACATTTTGACACATAACCTAAACATATAACCTCTACACATAAGGTGTAAAGGGCACTTTGAACCCTGGATTCTTTGCCCAAGTCTTAGAAACCTTTGAAAAATATAACTATAAGGGTTTAGTAAAGTGTCAACTCAAAGTTTCAGTTTTTTATACTATAGTTTTAGATTTTTATTGCAAAGACATTTTTGTAATAGCTAACTCTAATCTTTAAATTTATTTGTCTTATAGCAATAACTATTAACAATAGCGGGGACATTGCCACCTCGTGGCTCTTGTTTCTGTCTTGTTTCCATTATTCCCTAAGCATGCTATTTTGTTGTTTCCTTTTTTTTTACCTAGGTTTTTTGATAGCTGATAACTAACTATTTTTCAAGATTAGACACTTGTCTTCTTAAAGATAGACAAGAATTCACTTATTAAAATAAACATAATTTCTACCAATTTAATGCATAATTGCCTTTATCCAAATATTCAATTTTTTTCTTAAAATAAAAATATGTAAAAAATCTTTTAATATTTACCCCACACATATATATCTACTTTCAATGTTACGAGAGGCATTACAATAACATTATGTTTAAACATTTAACATTACAAAAATATAATCATCACAAATTGATTTTATAGTTTTTATATGTACATGAAATTCAATAAAGATCGTCAATGATGTAGTAGATCTCCTAGGTCTTATACTTTGGTATTGTCTAACAAAAAAAAGGGAAAGAAAAAATTTAAATAAAGAAATTGTAATCTTAAATTATATAGATCCATTTTTCGTCATAAAACATTAAGCTTAAATTAAATATAATTAATTTTTTATAATTTATAAATGAAAACATTATAATTTACTAAATTATAAGAATTAATTTTCATTTTTAAATGTTAAAATTAAATTAAATTTGTGAAAAGAATCAAAATGTACTAAATTACGTCCAATGAGACCAACTTTGGTCTATCGGATCTTCAGGAGGATAATACTTGATTTACTCTAAAATCTTGTTTATGTTCTCAAAAAGCTTGCCAAGAAGCTTTCCAAGCTCACTATAGTTTTGGCAAGTTAAGAGGTTATAAAGGTTTGTATTGTAGCAAATACTATGAAACTCGGATCTAATGTGGGTGTAAGCAAGGAACTCTAAGAGAAAGTTTTTTTCATCATTGATGCTCATAGACTCACATAGATGACAAACCCTTTCCTCCCATGGAGTTTTAGGAATAGACCAACATCCTATTTCACTATGGAGTTCATGAGAGTTCATTCTAGTCTTGGTTATATTAATTTTCTTCTATGAGCTAGTTACTACCGAGAGATATTTCTGATCTTCCAAGTTAGGATTAATGACATCCTTACATTATCTTAATTTTCTCTTAACCGCACAATTTTTTTCACACCATAAATTTTCTTTAAAATTAGAAGTAAAAATATTTTGACATTATCAATGTTCTGCAAAATGTCATTTTCATTAATGCCCCAACGATTTATCCAATACATGGTATCTTTATGCCAACACCACTTGAGGCGTAGTTGGTTTTGACTTGAGTTTAAAACAATTTTAGGAAGTCTCTCGATTCCCATGTTATTTATCTTATGCTTGTACATCATGTACCTACTCATAGCCATGCTCTCGATGGGGGGAAGACCCAGTTTTATGGGGAGCATAGGATAAGGTGTATTGATTTTGATTTTGAGGTTATAATTTATAAATTGCTTTTGGATTTTCTCAATAGTCCTCCAAGATTCTCTAGATATGATGCACCCCCATACTTCATAACCATACAAGATAACAGGGATGACAAGAGTTTCAAAGAGGAACTTCTTTTTATCCCACATGAACATATTGGATGATTTACAGTTATTTTCAAGACCAAAATAAGATTTCCACCCATCATTAATCCTTTTCTCAATGCTATAGTTCAAATTGAGCTTGTGATGAATATCAATTCCAAGATAATTGTAAGAAGTCACTTCCTCTAGATTTCTATTATCATAAATAAAATTTGCATAGTCGTCTTTCTTATATTTTATGATATTGTTTTGTGCCTTATTGGTGTTAATAACCATATGCATGTTAGAGAAAAAATATTTAAGAATTATTATTTGCTTATCAATATTAGAAGGATACATTTCCATAAGAACAATATCATCAACACAAAGTAGGAGGATGATAACTATCCCAACTAAGATTGTATTAGCACAACCTTTATCTTCTAAATATTTTCTTGCTTATCAATGTAAATGCCAAAAAGGGAAGGGGAGAGGGGGAACCTTGTTTAATTCCAATATTACAAATTATATCTCCTTTCCACCCCTCATTATTCTTAAACTTGGCAATGAATTTTTCGTATAACATTATGTAATATCCCGAATTTTGGACCTACCATTTATAGGCATGAGCCTATTGACGATGATGATTATATTGATGTTTTATTTTATATTGGGTCAAATACCCCACTGCATATGAACATGATGATTTGTTTTGTATATTGGGTGTTAGCCAATGGTTGATGATATATAGGTATATATATGTTTGTGTTGGGTGTGGACCCTGAAGTACATGATTGATGAAATGTTTGTGTTGGGCGTGGACCCTGGAGCACGTGATCGATGAGATGTTTTGTGTTGAGCAAGAGGCTCTGGAGGACATGAGTACTTATATTTGTGTTGACCATAAAGCTCTGGAACACATGAAAATATAATTTGGAAATGTTGGGCATAAGCTCTGGAGCATTCCATGTTGGTGTTGGGCATAAGCTCTGGAGCATTCCATGTTGGTGTTGGGCATAAGCTCTGGAGCACTGGATCTTTGGCCATTGTATCCCTAGGTGTATTGTACAAGTACATCCTAGAATTTAGTTTTGAGTGAGAGATTTGGAATTGCACTATGTTTGTAACTCCCTGTTATAAGCATTGAGTATGGGCTCTTGTAAGTGCTAGGGGTTACTGAAAAGATTAAAATCACCTCTGAGTGAAAACGATTTGAGCAATAATATTGATCTCATCATACTTATTTTTAAGTGATTAAAAGAAATTTCAAATTTATGTATTCCCATCAAGTACTGAAGAACTACCATGTTATACGAGGGAAATCCAACATGAAAGGATGTTTAGAGTTTCCTATCCTAGTAAACCTAAGCCATATATCTACTTGACCTTCATAAAACAAGTGTCTTTAAGTCTAAGGGATCATGGCACATGATGCCCGAAGACAAGTGTTAACAAGTATTTTAATACTATGTATTTTATACATAGTATGTATAAATAATTAATTACGATTAATTATATAATTGAATAAAGAAATAAGAAAAGCTCCACCAATTATTATTTATTATTAAAGGATTAATAAATAGTGAAATATCTATGAAAGACTAACTAGGAACTAGTTAAAAGTTCCTAGGTTAAGAATTGAAAGTTACCCAAGTAAATTAAAAAGGGTTAAATCAAGAAATAAATGATTTCTTGATTTAAGTGCCCCTTTGACTGAAAAGTATGTCTCTAAAGACTCAAGACAAGCAAAGGATTGGGGGTTCTGATTTTTCATCTAGGAGAATTATTATTCTACCTGTTTTGCTCTCAAGTGTTTTCTTGAAGAACTTTTCCTGCAAGGAAAAGAGGATTGATTTAGAATTGAGTACTAGTTTGGAAACCCTACCTTAGGATCTCCAACCTACTTGCATGTTGGAGTCCAGCTTGGGGGGATCTGGATTAGAACCAAGAATGGTTCTGGGTCATGGTTGGAAAGAACGTGGTAGTTCCCAAGTGATTTGGTCATCAAATAGAGGTCATATCTGCATTGAATTATTAACACTGATTATTTAAGTGTGCAAGTGCAGCCATTGACAAAGCTTCAATTTTTAGGTATGAAACCCTTGAAGGGCTATTTTATTTCTTTCCAAAGTTTCATTACTGTTTATGTTAAGTAATGGCTACAATGAAATTTATAACCCTAATGGTTATGTCTTATGGTTAACAATCTTCTAGAGTTTGTATGTGTAAATTACTAATCATAGGTTGTTTATGTTTAGGGTTTCCTCTCTCATAAATGTTCATGTATTAACTAGGTTTGATCTTAGTATTATGTTTTTACCATATTCTCTATATTTAATAATCTGCTGACATATTCCATTTGTCACCATCAACTTGCCCTAATTCTCAACAAAACTAATTCAGTAGAACTTAATTAAAATATTGGTTATGTTAACTAATACAAGTTTATAATTTATCCTAGATCTACTAGGAACATAATTCATAATAAAAAGGCTAACAAATTATTAAAGACATTCTAAGGTCTGCTCTACATAACCATGTAAAAAAACAAATTAATTATATAACATTCCATTTTAATAAACATAATCCAAAATTAACTGAACAGAGAAGGAATCATGACCATCCATGTGGTCCACTATCAAACTCTGTATTATTATATAAAATTCACAATCCAAATCGTATCGATTAACAGAACTCGAATGTTTAAATTCACAGTCCTATTATTACAGTCATCCATCATAAACACATAAAGGGTTTTAAAAGTCGCATTTAAAATGTATACATAACCAAACATATCATTTAAACAATTAAAACCCATTTTGTCATCAAGAGGTCATGACATCAAATCCTGTAGATGTCTAAACCCAAGACATTAAAATTATTAAAACCATAAGTATTTCATATACAATGAGTAAGCAATCACATAACCATTTTCTATAGTCCATGCTATATATCTAGTATGGGTAGGCTACACTTTAAAGCTATGTGACAATCCCTTAAATCCAAACAATGCTTACATTAACAGTGAGGTCATAAAGACCCTAGTTACAGCCTCGACCAAGTTTCAAACTAAACACACAGTCACGTTTTCAAAACCAATTGATATCGTGGGTTGTCATAACCATGGCTGTTACAACCCGATTATTTCCAAGTAAACAGTTTACAATTAAAATGCGAACTAAAAGCTATCACAGTCATTGGGAGATGAACATGCCATTCGTGGCATGGCCTACACCAACTTTGGGCAAATTCAAACTAAGAATACAATACTCTATTTTAAAACACAGACTCCATTTATATGCTAACGCGGAGCATGTGGTGGCAAGCCAATGGGCTACGACACCATTGCTACAATGGTGTAGCCCATGGCATAACGCCCAAACTCCAGAAGATACCAACTTAAAACATAAACCAAACAAACAGAGTGATGTGCATACGGCCATAACCCAAAATAATATTTTATACACAGAGTAATTTTCTATAGGATGTAAGGCCACGATCGATTCCATTACAGTCGACATAAAACACAACAAGTAAATAACCATACAAAACCCATGTTTATATAGTATTTAAATGCTAGATGAAATCGTAGGAATTTCATATAATTTACATTATAGTCTTCATTATAAAACCAACGCATAGTGAAATTACACAGTGAGGCACGAACCCTCTCTACAATCAGTCAAAGTATCAAAATGATCATGGGCAAGTTGTGAGCTATGGCACTATTACAAGTGATGATGCAGCCATGGCCCAAACAATTACCAGATATCTCAACAAGAGTCCACTTAAAAGCCAGAGCAAGCTACATCTTATACCCTGAAGGTAGAGTAAACAAGAACGAGCGAAACCCCAACCTAGTAACGATTTCCAAGTAAGGAATGCCTAGAACAAAAGGAGGAAAATGATTCTTGCTAGCAAGCTTACCATGTATGTAAATGAGAAATCCCAAGTTGACAAGTGTAGCCTGTGCAAACCCCGGAGTGCCTTCACTTTCACCTACAGAAAAACCATGATGGCATTAGGAGCATGACCATGCCATGGAGAAAACCAAACAAAGCAATGCAATTTACATACAGCTGGGTTAATCTCACCTACGAATCGATGGGGTCATTTCCATCCTTTAAACATGCAGAGGCTTCACTACACCACAATTCCAATACCATAATGCACATACAATGAATGCCAAGTCCTTTTCCAATGGTTTTCACCAACCCCAATGGCATTAATGGCACCACCTGGTGGCCATTAACGCCACCGTAAACCCCAACCACAAGATCATGGATCAACATCATATCAACCATGTCCTATGTTAAAACCCTCTATACTATGGTTTGGCCACCCTTTGAATGTCAGTGCATGCTAAAGGCTAATGACGTGGTATGTATACCATAGTTCCAACCTTATGATGTGCGCAGCCTTAACACTATCATATAATGTTACAATGTTTTCCCTTAACACTATCATATAATGTTATAATGTGTTCTCTTAGCATAAGCTTATAGTGTTATCACTTGCCCTTTGTGCTAGCTCATATAGGTAGTGTATGCACTTAAGTTGTAGGTATAGGTTGTAGCATTTAGGCATAATGGAAAATGTAGTATGCCATGATTCCTTTGCTAGGAAGAACAAGTGAAAGTCTACAAGATCGTCACCTAGGTAAACCTACAAAAAATAATCAAGAGAAGAGTAAGTAATGAACCAAGAGATAAATACTAATAATGGAAGGACAGTAAGATAATTCATAGGAATTTAGTAATTTAATGAATAAAGATAATTAGTAAATGTAGGATGTACCTGAGTAGTAAAACAGAACAATAACAAAAGTACAAGGCAGAACAAGAAGTTTAACTAAGAATATAATTGTGTCAAGTAACCAATAATCTCGATGTAGCAAGAGTAACCTGTGAATCAATGAATAAGGTGCCTTAGTTCGAATGAACTAAGTAATCCTGCATAACAAAGAATAACCTTAGCTCTCAGATTGTCATGGGAGAACAAGTCCCGCCACTCCACCACTTTATTCCCATCAACAAAGTTAAGTTAGTTTTTATTTAATAAACAAACTACACATGTGCAAGAGTAAAACAATGATCTAATAAACTCATTAATTTACCGACATTAGTAACTAAGATAGATTGACAGTTTAAATAATAGAATTAATACATAATATGTAAATGGACTAATAGTCACGGAATGGATAAGAGATCAACAAGACAATGGGAAGAATCCGAAGAGGTTGAAAGTTTAACGAGCATCTATGTTTTTGCATGAGTACTAATGATCCCTTTTGGGTAGTTTTCACTAGCCTATTAATTTTTTTATTTTATTTTCAATTTTTTGGCACATTACAAGTTGTATCATAGCCCAGTTTCAATACTAAGAGACTTATGGGTGCACCAAGCATTCACGCAAAGGAAATAAAGTATGATAATTAATTTTTGTTACTGACAAAAAAATTTGCTGCTATTAAAAATTTTTGTGTTACAGGAAAATCTTTACAGCGCTGTTCAATTTATGAACACTGAGGAAGAAAACATTCAACAAGAAGAAATGACCACTCCCACTCCAGAAGTGAACTTGGTGGTCGAGCTAAACTCTGATGTGCTAAAAACTTTGCACAGTCTTCAAGATGAACTGAAGAGTTTCAAAGAAGACATTCTAAATGGAATAAAGGAGCATCAAGCGATAACTGAAAAATTATTGCGTAACATGATGGGAGGGAGCCCACAAGGTAAACCTACCCAATCCACTAACAAATACAAAAGAGAACCGTAACATGAGTGGACCAGTAGCCCAAGAGAAGCAGAAAAAGAAGGTACACCTGAAGCAACTAAAGTAGATCATCACAGTCATGCTAGTGATGAATCACTTTCTCCATGGAGGAAAAGGCAAAGAAGTGATGACAGTCTTCAAGGGGAGTTTCAAAAAATAAGAGCCCTAACCTATGAAGGTGAAGTAAATTAAAAAAAAAGGATAAAGATTGGTTGCTGGGAATGAGTAAGTATTTCCAGTTTCATAACTATTTGAGTGTAATGCAGGCTAGGATTTCCATCTACAACCTGAATGGTAAGGTAGCAAGATAGTGGTGTGATTTAAAGAACACAAAGAAAGATGAACTACGAGAAATAAGCTGGGAAAACTTTCGGAAGATTTTTCAAGAAAAATACATGTCAGAAAGGTTCTTTGACCATAAGGTAAAGGAGTTCCATGAACTACTAATGGGGTCCATGACTATGGACACATTTATAATTAAATTTCTAGATTTGTTGCATTATGTACCATATATCAAAGAAGAGAAGGTGAAGATCCAACAGTTCCTAGGATGTCTTCCTCCTAGTTTTTGGGATAGGATTGAATTCGACATGCCAAAGACTTTGGATACTGCACTACATAATGCCTGACTCTATTATGAGCATGGGAAGTTATATCAAGAAAACCAGAACTAAAACGAAGAAAAGTATAAAAAAATTTCTAAGAACCGCAAGCCTGGGTCAAACCCGCAGCCTTATATAAAGCAAAATAACATATTTCAAACAAACAAGAACTTCAATAGAACTGTTATGAATCCTTATGTACTAGTCCCTAATGGTAATAAGCAAGTGGCAAGTGGAGCTAATGCTACCCCTTTAGCGATCAAGTGCTCGAAGTGCAATGGGCCGCATTATGCCCGAGATTGTAAGAACAAGAACAATGGAGTCTTGCATAACTTGCAAGAAGAACCTACCATTGAGGATATAGTTGGAACCCCATGAATCTATGCAGCATTAGATGGCCGATAGGTGGACCATCAAGCTACAATGGTCAATATCGAAGGTAAGATCTTGAACACATCTATTTCAATACTTATTGATCCCGGTGCTTTCCAGAGCTATGTTCCACCTAAGATTGTTGATTTATGCAAGTTAGGCAAAGTAAAGCATGACAAAACTTGGCTGGTATAGTTAGCCACTGGTATGAAATATAAGGTTTTAGAAATTGTTAAAGAATGTGAAGGAAACCTGAATGGTTTCCTTACTAAGGTAAACCTGAACATCCTACCTTTAGGATTGGAATAGCACCATGTCATGCTCGATTGTCTACACAAGTCTATCTTGTGTATTGATGGCCAAGGGAACCAAGTGGAGGTTCAAGGCATCCCAAAGAAGTATCTGTAAGACAAATATCTACCTTACAAGCAAAGAAATGTGTTAGGAAGGGCTGCAAGTTATTTGCAATGAACATTTGAGATATAGAATATGATAGAGAACAATGCATAGAAGACTTCCCCATACTTGAAAAATTCAAGGATGTGTTTCCTAAGGAAATCCCCAAATTACCTCCGAAATGAGACCTAGACTTTTCAATTGAACTGACCCCAGGGTCAGTTCTGACTTCCAACTCCCCTTACTACATGAGTGCACTAGAATTGGTGGAACTCAAACTACAGTTGTAGGAGTGAATAGAGAAATGGTATATCTAACCCAGTGTGTCCCCTTGGGGAGCATCGATTTTGTTTTTAAAGAAGAAGGACGGTACAATGCGGATGTGCATTGATTACCTTCAGTTGAAAAAAATGACTATAAAGAACCGTTACCCATTCCCTAGGATCGATTAATTGTTTGACCAGGTGGGAGGAGCAAAATATTTTTGAAGATTGACTTGCGATTCGAGTACCATGAGGTACGAATCCGATACGAAGATATTCCCAAGAGTGCTTTTCATCCGAGGTATGGGCACTACAAGTTTGTAGTAATGTCATTCGGGTTTACCAATGAACCCACAAACTTTATGTGTATGATGAACAACATATTCAATAAATATCTAGATAAGTTTGTACTAGTCTTTATTGATGACATTCTAGTTTATTCCAAGAATAAAGAGGAACACGAAGAACACCTTCGCATAGTACTTCAAGTATTGAGAGAACACCAACTCTACACTAATTTTAGTAAATGTGATTTTTACGAACCACAAATAGAGTACCTAGGTCACATCATATCCGAGGTAGGAATAGCTGTATACCCGGAAAAGATTCGAGCCATAAAGGATTGGCCTACCCCAATTAGTGTCACTGAAATTAGGTCCTTTTTGGGTTTAGCCGAGTATTATCAAAAGTTCATTGAGAACTTTTAAAGGATCGCTTGCCCGATGACGTCTTTGCAGAACAAAGCAAACAAGTTCTTATGGACTGACAAATGTGAAGAAAGTTTTCAAAAGATTAAGCAGCTTTTGATGACTGCACTAGTGTTGCGGATTACGGATCTCGATGAGGATTCCGTTGTATGCACAGATGCAAGCAAGGAAGGAATTGGAGGATTCCTCTTGCAAAATGATCATGTGATCTATTATGAATACATGAGGACTTCACTTAGTGAACCTCTCACATAGCATGTATGATCATGGGATATTAAAGAATACCCTTAATTTATAGAGATATTGACCCAAACTCTTTTTGTATAAATCCCCTCCCAATAATTAAAACCTCCTCCCCACCCCTTTTTATACCTCAATCGTTATAAACCACCCTACCTAAAGGGCCACCTTAAACCCCTCCTCCCCCAATACCTGCAATATATTGGTTCAATTTTTGATAATTTTAAAACCCACAATATGAACGAACATGTTAGGATATTGGTCAACAAGTGACGACCCCATGTATGAATCATGGAAATTTAAAGAACATGAGAAAACTTATCCCATGCATGGTCTTGAGCTAGCGACCATTATCCACGCTCTGAAGATGTGGAGGCACTATTTCATGGGAAGGAAGTTCCTTCTAAAGACTGACAATACGAGTCTAAAGTATTTATTCGAAAAAATACGATTTGAATACGAGGCAAGCCAAATGGTTGGATTTCTTGAGTGAGTATCACTTTGAACTAAAGCACATTAAAGGAAAAGAGAACAAATTTGCCGATGCCTTGAGTTGACGAACTCATGTGATATATGAGGTGACCTTGAGTCAAACTGATGCATATTTTCATGAGAATATTAGAACGGCCAACAAGGTGGACCAGTTCGATGTCGAAATCCTTAAGAAGATCCAGGAGGACCGGTTGTTTCAAAAACAAAAGGAATACAAGGTGGATGACTCTGGACTACTATGGTCCAAGGATACATTCTATGTTCCAGATGGAGGGGATATTAGGTCAAGCATCCTCATAGAATTTCATAGGGCACCCTACTCGGGGCACCCGGGATATCAAAAGATGATATCTACCAACAAGAGACACTTTTTCTAGCCTAAGTTAAAGGCCAACATTTCAATGTTCATTGTAAAATGTCAGGAATGCCAGCTAGTTAAAGCTGAGCACCAAGATCCTTCAATATTTTTATAGCCATTTCCCGTTCCATAATGGAAATGGGAGGTTATCAATATGGATTTTATTACTGGCTTACCAAAACGTAAGAATCAAAATGATTCCATCTTCATAGTCATTGACAAGTTGTCAAAGGCAACACACTTCATCCACGTGAAATCAACCTACAAGGCCATGAACATTGCCGATATCTTCCTAAAAGAGATATTTAGATTGCATGGGATACCCAAAGTGATTATCTCATATTGAGATGTTAAGGTTACAGGAAACTTTTGGAGATATTTATTCTTTGGATTAGAGACGCAGCTGGATTTTAGCACTGCTTATCACTTGTAGACGGACGTGTAGACTAAAAGAGTAAACCAAATTGTTGAAGATATGCTTTGAATGTATGTCATGAACAACCCCACCAAGCAGGAGGATTATTTGCACCTTGCATAGTTTTCATATAACAACGGGTATCAGGCTTCCACCAAGGTGAGTCCTTTCGAGGTACTCTATGGACGGAAGTGTAGGACCCCAGTTACTTGAGACAGTCTGGTGTATTGGCTCATGTTAGGGCTTGAACTGTTATTGGACTTGGAAGAGTTAGTTACCAAGGTCCAGGAAAACCTTAAAGAGGCACAAGACCGTCAGAAAAGTTATGGGGATAAGAAAAGAAAAGATAAATACTATCAAGTAGGTGAGCATATCTACTTGAAACTGAAAGAAAAATGGAGCTCGTTGAGATTGGGTAGGTGTGGTAAGTTAGCACCTAGATTTTGTAGGCCTTTGAAATTCTAGCCAAGAAAGGACCAGTGGCTTATGAACTAGCATTACCTATGCATGTAAGAGTTCATAATGTTTTCCATGCATCTTTATTAAAGAAATATGTTTATGACACTAAGCATGTCATTGATTGGTCATTATTACAGGTGGAACCTGAGGGGGAATTTTCCCCTGAGCCTTTGTATATATTGGACAAGAGAGAAGTGAAGGTTCAGAAGCGCACTGTAGTCCAATTGAATGTGTAGTGGAAGCACTTTGATGTAGATGAGGCGACCTAGGAGAATGAGGCCACCATGAGAAAGGCTTACCCCGCCTTGTTTCATGATATTATTCAGAGTCCCTAGAACACCAGGGACGGTGTTGTACTAAGCGGGGAGGGATGTAATATCCCAAATTTTGGACCTACCATTTATAGACATGAGCTTATTGACCATGATGATTATATTTATGCTTTATTTTATATTGGGTCAAAGACACCACTACATATGAACATGATGATTTGTTTTGTATATTGGGTGTAAGCCAATGGTTGATGATATATAGGTATATTTATGTTTTTGTTGGGCGTGGACCCTGAAGCACATGATTGATGAAATTTTTGTGTTAGGCGTGGACCCTAAATCACGAGATCGATGAGATGTTTTGTGTTGAGCAAGAGGCTCTAGAGGACATGAGTACTTACATTTGTTTTGAGCATAAAGCTCTGGAACACATGAAAATATAATTTGGAAATCTTGTGCATAAGCTCTACGGCATTCCATGTTGGTGTTGAGCATAAGCTCTGGGAAACTAGATCTTTGGCCATTGTATCCCGAGGTGTATCATACAAGTACATCCTATCATTAAGTGTTGAGCGAGAGCTCTGGAATTGCACTATGTTTGTAACTCCCTGTTATAAGCATTGAGTATGGGATCTAGTAAGCGCTAGGGGTTATTGAAAAAATTTATATCACCTCCAAGTGAAAAAGACTCGAAGAATAATATTGATCTCATCATACTTATTTTTAAGTGATTAAATGGAATTTCGAACTTCTGTATTCTCATCAAGTACTGAAGAACCACCACGTTATATGAGGAAAATCCAACATGCAAGGATGTTTAGAGTTTCCTAGCCTAGTAGATCTGATCCATATATCTACTTGACCTTCATAAAAGAAGTGTCATTAAGTCTAAGGGATCATGGCACATGATGCCCGAAGACAAGTGTTAACAAGTATTTTAATACTATCTATTTTATACATAATATGTATAAATAATTAATTACGATTAATTATATAATTGAATAAAGAAAGAAGAGAATCTCCACCAAGTATTATTTATTATTAAAGGATTGATAAATAGTGAAATATCTATGAATGACTAACTGGGAACTAGCTAAAAGTTCCTAGGTTAAGAATTGAAAGTTACCCTAGTAAGTTAAAAAGGGTTAAATCAAGAAATCAAGGATTTCTTGATTTAACTGTCCCTTTCATTGAAAAGTATGTCTATAAAGACTCAAAGAAAGAAAAGGCTTGGGGGTTCTGATTTTTCATCTAGGAGAATTATTATTCTTCCTGTTTTGCTCTCAAGTTTTTTCTTGAAGAACTTTTCCTACTAGGAAAAGAGGATTGATTCAGAACTGATTACCAGTTAGGAAACCCTACCCTAGGAGCTCTAAGCTACTTGCATGTTGGAGTCTAGGTCAGGGTGATCCGAATTAGAACCAGGAATGGTTTTTGGTCATGTTTGGGAGGAATGTGGTAGTGCCCAAGTGATTTGGTTATCAAACAAAGGTCATATCTGCATTAAATTGTTAAAACTGATTATTTAAGTGTGCAGGTGCAGCCATTGACAAAGCTTCAATTTTTAGGTGTGAAACCCTTGAAGGCCTATTTTATTTCTTTCCAAAATTTAATAACTGTTTATGTTAAGTAATGGCTGCAATGAAATTTCTAACCCTAATGGTTACGTCTTATGGTTAACAATCTTCTACGGTTTGTATCTGTAAATTACAAATCATAGGTTGTTTATGTTTAGGGTTGCATCTCTCATAAATGTTCCTGTATTAACTAGGTTTGATCCTAGTATTATGTTTTTACCATATTCTCTGTATTTAATACTCTGCTCGTGTATTCCATTTGTCAGCAGAGGCTTTCCCTAATTCTCAACAAAACTAATTCAGTAGAACTTAATTAAAATATTGGTTATGTTAACTAATACAAGTTTATAATTTAACCTAGATCTACTAGGAACAGAATTCATAAAAAACAAGCTAACAAACTATTAAAGACCTTCTAAGGTATGCTCTACATAACCATCTAGAAAAACAAATTAAATATATAACATTCCATTTTAATAAACATAATCCAAAATTAACCAAGCATAGAAGGCATCGTGCCCATCCATGTGGTGCATTATCAAACTTGGTATTATTATATAAAATCCACAATCCAAATCGTATCCATTAACATAACTCGAATGTTTAAATTCATAGTCCTATTATTACAGTTATCCATCATAAACACATAAAGGGTTTTAGAAGTCCCATTTAAAATCTATACATAACCAAACGTATCGTTTAGACAATTAAAACATATTTTGTCATCAAGAGGTCGCGACATTGAATCTTGTAGATGTCTAAACCCAAGAGAGTAACATTATTAAAACCATAAGTATTTCATATACAATCAGTAAGCAATCGCATAACCATTTTCTATAGTCCATGCAATATATCTAGTATGGTTAGGCTACGCTTTAAAGCTATGCCACAATCCCTTAAATCCAAACAATTCTTACATTAACATCGAGGTTGTAAAATCCCTAGTTACGGCCTCGACCAATTTTCAAACTAATCAAACAGTCACATTTTTAAAACCAATCAATATCGTGGGTTGTCATAACCCTGGTTGTTACAGCTTGATTCTTTCCAAGTAAATAATTTACAATTAAAATTCCAACTAAAAGATATCACAATCTTTGGGAGAGGCACATGCCATTCATGGCATCGCCTGCACCCACACTAGACAAATTCAAAGTAAGAATACAATACTATGTTTTAAAACACATACTCCATTTATACGCTAACGCAGAGCACTTGGTGGCAAGCCAATGGGCTACAACACCATTGCTACAATGGTGCAGCCCATGGCATGACGCCCAAACTCTAGAATCTCCCAACTTAAAAAATAAACCAAACAAATAGAGTGATGTGCATACGGAGATAACCCAAAACAATATTTCATACACGTCATAATTTTCTATAGACTGTAAGGCTATGATCGATCCATTATAGTCCGCATAAAACACAGCAAGTAGATAACCATACAAAACCCAATTTTATACAGTATTTAAATGCTGGATGAAATCGTAGGAATTTCATAGCATTTACATTACAGTCTTCATATTAAAACCAATGTGTAGTGAAATTACACAGTGAGGGATGAACCCTCTCTACAATCAGTTAAAGTATCAAAATGATTATGGGAAAGTTGTGAGCTATGGCACCATTACAATTAATGGTGCAACCATGACCCAAATAGTTACCAAATTCTGAACGAGAGTCCACTTATAAACTAGAACAAGCTACATCTTAGAACCCGAAGGCATATTCAACAAGAACTAGTGAAACCCCAACCTAGTAATGATTTTGAACTAAGGAATTCCCAAAACAAATGGAGGCAAGTGATTCTTGCTAGTAGGATTACCATGGCCGTAAATGGGAAAACCCAACTTGATGAGTGTAGCCTATTCCAACCCCGCAGTGCTTCACTTTCGCATGCAGACAAACCATGATGGAATGAGGAGCATGACCATGCCATGGATAAAACCAAACAAAGAAATGAAATTTACACAAAGTTGGGTTAATCTCACCTACGAATCAATGAGGTCCTCTCCATCCTCAAAACGTGTAGAGGATTCACTACACCACAATGCCAATACCATAATGCACATACAACAAATTCCAAGTCCTTTGCCAAGGGTTTTCACTAGCCCCAATGGCATTAATGGCACCGGTTGGTGGCCATTAATGCCATGATAAACCCCAACCATAAGATCATGGATCAACATCATATCAACCATGTCTTATGTTAAAACCCTCTATACTATGGTTTCGCCACCCTTTGAATGTCAGCGCAGGTTAAAGGCTAACGACGTGGTATGTATAGCATAGTCCAAACCTTATGATATCCATAGCCTTAACACTATCATATAGTCTTACAATGTTTTACCTAAACACTATCATATAATGTTATAATGTGTTCTCTTAGTATAAGCTTATAGTGTTATCACTTTCCCTTTATGCTCGCTCATATAGGTAGTGTATGCGCTTAAGTTGTAGGTCTAGGTTGTAGCATTTATGCGTAATGGAAAACGTAGTATGCCATGGTTCCCTCGCTAAGGAAAACAAGCACAAGTCTACAAGCTCGTCACCAAGGTAAACCTATAGAACAGAATCAAAAGAAGAGTAAGTAACGAACCAATAGACAATTACTAATAATGGAAGGACAATAAGATAATTAATAGGCATTTAGTAATTTAACAAATAAAGATAATTAGTAAACACAGGATGTACCTGAGTAGTAAAATGGAACAATAACAAAAGTACAAGGAAAAAAGGGAAGTTTAACTAAGAACTGAATTGTATGAAGTAACCAATAATCCTGATGTCGCAAGAGTAACCTATGAATCAATGAATAAGGTGCCTTAGTTCGAATGAATTAATCCTGCATAACGAAGAATAAACTTACCTCTTAGATCATCATGGGAGAACAAGTCCCACCACTCCACCACTTTATTCCCATCAACAAAGTTAAGTTAGGTTTTATTTAATAAACAAATTACACATGTGCAAGACTAAAACAATGATCTAAATAACTCATTAATTTACGGATTGTAGTAACTAAGATAGATCAACATTTTAAATAACAAAATTAAGAAATAAGAAGTAAATGAACTAATAGTCACGGAATGGATAAGAGATTAACAAGACAATGGGCAGAATCCGAAGAGGTTGAAAGTTTAAGGAGCATCTATGTTTCCGCATGAGTACTAATGATCCCTTTTGGGTAGTTTTCACTAGCCTATAATTTTATTTTATTTTCAATTTTTGGGGACATTACACATTATCATGGAAACTCCTAACTCAAAAGGAACACTAACCCCTCTATCCTATTCCATAGGTTGTTTCCAGGCATTGTATCAAAATCTTTTCTAAAATCCACAAAGCAACAAAAAAGGTCAGACTTATTATTATGGTATTCCTCTGCAAGGATCCTAAGTGTAACAAGATGGTCCATGGTTGAATGATTCCTTCTAAAACCTGCTTGGCTATTAGCCTGCTTAACTTCCATTTCTAGTCATTCATTGATATTGTTTTCTAAGATAATACTAAATAACTTAGCTAAGAGAGGGATAATCATAATAGTCTCATAATTAGAGGGGTCATTTGTATCGCCACTTTTGAAAATATGAATAATGAGGTATTGAGTCCAAGGTGTAGGATACCCTTTATTGACCGTGATATTAAATGGTTTATGGATGTGCGAGATGAGGAAAAGCCCTTCAATTTTTAAGATTTGTGCTTGATAGCCTTCAATGTCTTTGAATTTTCCTTTTTCTAAGTGCTTAACCCTAAAATCTATGTCTTCTAACAAAAAAACTTCTTTCGTTGTAGTAAGGGTTTGAATTTTATCTCTGATATCTCGGGATCCATAAATATTTTTAAGATAGGAATTCCAATCTTTTAAAGAAATTTTATTGTCTTCTTTATTTTTGCAAGTTAGAATTTTCCTCAAGAAATTCTTAGGAGCCACCTTAGAGAGGTGTAGGATACTTTCGTGCCTTTTAATTAAGGATTTGTAGTGTAATATCCAGAATTTTGACCTAACACTTATGGGTATAAGCCCAATTGCTTATGATATTACTTTGATGTTTTATTTGGTATATTTGGCCTAAGACCCCACTACACATGAACATCATGATTTTTTTAATATATTGGATGTAAGAGAATTGAATATGTTATATATATATGATTTCATCTATTGGGCGTGGACCCTGAAGCACATAATTGATGAGATGTTTCGTGTTAAGTAAGGATCTCTAGACCACATGAGTATTTATATGTGTGTTGAGCGAGAAGCTATGGAAGGCATGAGTTATGAAACATTTTTGTTGAGCATGAATATTTGAAGCACATGAAAAGATAAAATTGGAAGTGTTGGGCATAAGCCCTAGAGCCTTCCAAGTTGATGTTGAGCATAAGATCTAGAACATTAGATCATTGGCCATTGTATCCCTAGGTGTATCCTACAAATACATACAAGCATTAGTGTTGATCTAGGATCTTTGGAATTGCACTAAGTTTGTAACTCCCTATTTTTAACGTTGAGCATAGGATATGGATAAGCGCTAGGAGTTACTGGAAAATTAATATGCTGAGCAAAAACGACTTTGATAAAACATTAATCTCATCTTAATTATTTTTAAGTGATTAAATGAAATTTCAAATTTCTTTATCTCATCAAAAAAGTAAAGAACTACCATGTTATACGAGGGAATCCAACATGCAGGGAGGTTTAGAATTGCCTAACCTAGTTGACCTAACCCCTACCTGAAGGCCTTATTAAAGAGAGTGACTAAGATAAAAGAAAAGTGCCATATGATTAGCGATCATTTTATATGATACCTAAAGTTAAAATGTTAACAAATGGTATATATATAAACATATAATTTATACATGATATGTATAAAAGACTAAGCATAGTAATAATACTAGTAACTATAAGTAATAATGGAAGGATCCACATGTTATTATTATTACTAATTATAATTAAATATTAAAATTACCTAAATTAAATAAAAATGGTTATTTCAAGAAATCAAATGATTCTTGATTTAACTACCCCTTTTAGGAAAATTCTATCTATAAAAACCCAAGCCAAAGAGAGGCTTGGGGATCTATTTATCTTTGAATTATTCCAGAATTTTACCTGATTACTTTCAAGAGAATTCTTGGAGAACATATTTCCTAAGAGGAAAAAGAAAACTGATTCAAAACCTGATATCCCAAATAGGGAAGCCTCACCTCAAGAGCTCTAAGCTACTTGCATGTTGGAACCAGCTCAGGGGGATCCAAATTCAAACTAGGAACGGTTTCGAGTCATGGTTGGGAGAAACGTGGTAGTTTCCATGTTATTCGGTTATTTGAACAGAGGTCTAATCTGTCTATGAACTTGTTAATACTAGGTATTTGAGTGTGCAGGATTTTCAGCCATTAAAATAGCTTCCACTTTCAGGTATGACGTTCTTGATCTTCCTTTGCAATTTACATAGGTTTTCTTTTTAAGTGAGATTAAGTTATGAATAGAGATTTAGTATATGTCTGCTATAGCTAGGTTATTTTATCTACTTGGCCATGATATTCTAGTTATGAAAATATATCTTCTTCATATTTATAAATGATAGAATATCACGTTTAGCTTTATCAATATAGAGTTTTTGGTCTTTGTTATTTTTTGCATTTTATTATTTATAGGTTAAATATCAGTCTTCTGTAATAGAGGTATTTCTTAAAAACAAAGTCTAGGTTTTTAAGTGAGTCATATTTCTTGTTTATTATTTCAAGTTCAAAACATAGAAATATTATCAAATATTTTGTACCTAAATCTTATTAACCCTAACTGAGCAACTTTATCAACCTATAACTATTTAAAAACAAACTTTATGTATTTTCTCTGTTGGCAGATTTCATATTTCGAGCAGGCTTGTATAAATTATAACCATCAAACTATTACCTATAGTGTTAGCATAAATTCTATGCATAAAATTATACCTTAATTATCATTGCTGAAACTTTCAATAAAATAATGAAACACAAGATAAACAGAGTTAACCTATTATTAGAAACATACTAAATATAATAACAAACTCCAAAGCAAATAACTTCCATTTTATAACTTTACCATATCATATGCCATCCATCGAGACCTCTCAAGGTCTGTAGGCACGATTATTATAAAAAATAATAACACTATCTACTAATCAATATAAATAGAAACATTAACTTAATACACACTCAGTATTAAAAAAATGCATCCAATTAAAGGACTCATCTATCAAATATTGTCGGCACTTCTGCCCAAAATAACCCACACACAAGCTATATTAAAAGATCCAATTCACGCATTCCATGACCCAGGATCGAATCCCATGGGCTCTTGTTTGAATACAAAACCAACATTATATCAGATTATGACGAGGATCAAATCCTCTAGGATACGTTTTGTGAAAACACCAACACTTAAAACCATTTAAAACAAATACGTTAACAGAGGTGGAATGCACAAGGTTTATCCATTAAGCCATTACACATGTTGCGTATACACACAAGGGTCAAAACCACAACTATCAAATCTTGTACATAAAACCCAGTATAAAACCTTAATCACAGTCACAATTTCTGTCACAAACCCACTTTGAATGAAAACAAATAAAATACACATGCTGTGTTTCCTCACCATGGCTCATAGTCAAGAGGTGAAACCCCATCCTTATAAACATTAAAAACAAGAATGCAATTTATTTCATATATAGAGAAGGAGATCTATTTAACCTACTATCAACATTTCTATAGCCGCAAATTCAAACCAAAGAATATACAAACAATGAGCAAAGTTACAACCTTCACAATAGTAAAACCCAGGCATGTAAACTAGACCATATATTGCCATAGTGAAACGTTTACAAATAAACTACACAACCACAAATCAATAGAGACACCATTTCAAGCAACGGTACAGAATTAAGTTAAACTAACCTTTTAGTGACCAATACGTAGAACCTTCATTAACATACCAAAACTAGAGTTAATATACATGTACCAAAACTGTGAATGCATACATTTACTCCTTCTACATTTCATAATTAAAAATATACACAGTCGCGTTCGACACAAGTGCTACTGCGAGCAATAGCACAATCCCAACATTTGCAAATGCATATATTGAATTCCCATAATCCCAAATTCCATAAGCGATAAAGCCTTTCTCACATAGAGGTCATGCTCTGTCACTCTTTGCACAAAAGGGTCTATGTTTATGCAGGGATTACCCGAAATGGTTTCACAAACAACTTTGTAGTCCCCCTCAACCCATGCTTGGAAGCTCTGTCACCTACAAAATCAAACCAAGAATGATTAGGACTATGAAAAACCTCTAACACAGGAAACCATAATAAAAATGTTGTAAAACCAACCAGACTGCATACCTTTCAATGCCGAGCCATCCTATTTCCTCCATAATGTTGGACATGCATAGAGTCCAGCAGCACAGACCACCCATAGCATAGACTAAATGAGTCCAAACATCCAAAGACCCAAGATTAGGGTTTGAATTTCCATTTTCCAATGAGCATTTACTCTACGATCCTGGCCACCACCAACGTCATGATATTTACCCTCACGCCTATAGTTTAATACCCACAAAACACAATTTGAATTGGAACCATCGTAGACATAGATAAGCCAAGGTTCATGGCATATGGAATATGCAATGAATGGCTCTTTATATATACCATGTGACATGTAAAACATTAAATACAATATGGTTAAGTCTTATGATGCAAACCTTTAAACATTCTGGCATAAAAATATTCCAATCATAGGTTATAAACACTAAGCATAAGAATAAAGCTTATCAATTCTTAAGCCATGCTAATAACGATAACTAGATAGATGTAGGTCTCATAAAACCCAACTATGTGTAAAACAATAATGCAAAAAATAGTAGTAAGAATTGCTAGGATAGGAATTTGGTCCTTTTGTCATCAAAAGCAATGGAGTAGTATAGCATAGATAGCATGTCAAGCTTAGCGGTCATAGAAATTCTTCATCACCTAATGAACATGCACAAAGAAAGGAGAATTTTTCATTAGTTCAATATGAACTAAGTACACCCCGTAACAGCAGGTACACACAATTACCTCTTCAAGTGACCCCAAAAGGGATACGAGTCCCACCATTCCACCCCTTAACATTTAAAATTTAAGTCAATATTCTCCATAAATAACGAACAAAACTTATAACCAAGAAGTAAGATATAAACTGAGAAAAACAGATATACATGGAGTAAGACATAACTACACAAATGCATGTTTAGGTAGTAAACCACTAAAAGAGTAATAATTTAAACCAGATCAAGTAAAACAAACATATTGTATAGTTACATCGAAACTTACATAGGAAAAACATCTAGAAATGGGAAGAAAAGCTTACGACACTTCGGTGTAGCAACCAAACATCGACTCATTCCGTAGAAGATAAGTTAATGTCCATATTAGGTAGTATTTAATTGGCCTACAAAAAAAATTATTTTCAAATTTTGGGGACATTACAAGTGGTATCATAGCCCAGTTTCAACACCAAGATACCTAATGGGCGTACCAAACATTTGTTGTAGAAAATAAAGTATGTTTTGATATTTTTTTAACTAACATAAATTTTTCCTGTTGTTAAAAATTTGCAATTGCAGGATTAAAAAAATAGTTTAGATCATGAACACAAACGAAGACAACAACCCACAAGGAAAGTTGAATACCCCCCCACAGGAAGTAGAACTGGTGGTTGAGCTAAATTATGATATACTAAAAACCATACAAAGTATTCAAGCAGACTTACATAGTTTCAAGGATAATAATATGAATGAAAGAAAGGCCCCAACAAGTAATTAATGAAGACTTGTTAAGGAACATGACAGGGAGGAATCTCGCATGGAAAACCCACTCATTCAACCAACAAGTTCAAGAAAGAATCCTATCATAAACGGGCTAGTAGCCTGAGAGAAGAAGGAAAAGAAGAACACACCCCTGAATCTATAGAAAGAGATTGTCACGGTCCTTCTAGTGATGATTCTCTTTCTCCTTCCAGAAATAAACAGAGAAATGATGACAATATCGAGGGAGAGTTCCGGAAGATATAATCCCCAACCTATGAAGGAGAGATGAACACAGGGGAGAAAGTTGAAGAATGGCTTCTAGGCATGAGAAAATATTTCTGAGTACATAAATACTCTGGCAAGATGAAGGCCCGTCTATCCATCTATAATTTAAATGGAAAAGGAACTAAATGGTGGAGATACCTAAAGCATACCAAGAAAGATGAGGGAAGATAAATCAGATGGAGTAATTTCCACAGTTTTTTTTAGGAGAAATACATGTCGGAAAGTGTAATGTCCCCAAAAGTTGAAAATAAATTATTTTTATTAGGCTAGTCAAACCTACCTATGCTGAACATTGTTTGAAACTTGTGCGGAATGTGTCGTACTTTGTTTACTGCACTAAAATGTCATAAGTTGTTCTTATGTTCTGCTTTCATATTTCTTGATGCAGTTATTTAATGTATACTTATGTTGTCGTGATGTTGCTTAATATCTTGATCTATGGTTATGAATTTACATGTATGTTAGTTAATTCGATTACATACTCATTGATTATAACATTTGATTATTGGTTGTGTAAACAATTTTGATTTAACTTTGTTATTGGAAAAAGGGGTGGAGTGGCAGGACTAGTTTCCCTTGTAAACACCTCAGAGGTAACTATTTTGTACTTGTTGCATCAGGGTTACTTAGTTCTTATGAACTAATGCATTTCTTTCCATTTTTGCGTGTAGGTGTACTTACATTTGGAAAACGCTTGGAAAATTTGAACAGACCATGATGTTCGTTTCATCACTATCACTCAATTTTACAGATCTATTTGTTACAGCTACAACTTTTTCCAAAATTTAAAAAAAAAATTGGACCCTCCTTTTGATTTTATCTAGCCCAAGTTTGTTTAATCTTTTTAAACCTTTCTTGGAAGTTCATTTTTCTCTGCTTGAGAAGTTGATTTTCGGAAGCTCAGACAACTATTTTTTGCCACTATTTCAGGGGTCAAATGATCTAATACTATCATTATTTTTGCAGGCACCGTGAAAACCATGGAGTCTTGGTTTTATTTGAATGATTAACTTTGATCTGTTTTCAATGATTTCTTGCTATCGAAAGTTTATTAAAGTTTGAATCAGGGTGGTAGTTCTCTACGCAGCCGCCGTTGTAGAGGGTAAGTAATGAACGTCCTGATGGAGAGTTCTTATTTTCGTCGATGTGCCTTTATCTGTTGTTTTTGGACTATCGACAATTTTATTTTATCACTATTGGAGAATTATTCTTCTAAGTCGCCATCATTTCGGAGGGAAGATGGAAAAAGTTCCTACAGATTAGTTCTTGTCCTTGTCGATTACGTGGTTTATTGATTTTCATTATTTTTGTTTTCTCATCGCTATCGAAACGGTTTATGACTTTGATTGAAAGCCGTAGTCTGATTGTTTTCCAACGTTGTATCTCCTTAGTGAACTAACCGTTCGACATATAGTTGTTTTGTTCACTGATGGTCTGTTCTGATTTTCATTGATGCCTGGGTTTATTGATCAAACCTTTTACTTTGCGATGTTTTTGTTTTCTCTATCGGAGCGGTGTTGATGATTGATCAGAGGGGTAGTCCTTTGTTTTGTTGACATGGCGGTAGCATTAAGCTTTAACTCGCCAATCTGTAGTCCTTTATTCTTCCAATCATTGATGATTTTCTATTGTCGCGAAACCCATAGTCAATTTGTCATCCACCTTTGCGGCTGTGTAGTACACTATCTCTCCAACGTTTAGTTGTTTTATCTATCGACACATTACTAGTTAGTCCTCCAAGCCTCCGATCGCTGATGTTTTCAGTTGTTCATGGAGCCCATAATTTGTCTGTCGCCCGCCATTGAGGCTCCTTAGTGAACTAATCGTCTGATGCTATAGTGATTTCGACCGTTGATTGAGGTTTTTCCTATCGTCTTTTTCACCAGAAGGTATATATATATTGGGGTAGGGTATTTGTTTATTATTATCCTGGTTGAAAACTCATGTTTTCTCTGTCCCTGTTAAGTCAAACTATACCAACGTGCTTAACTGTTGGGATTTCGTTTGTTTGGAGTGCTGCCGTGGAAGTTCTGGACCTTCCCGTCGACTGCACAACTTGCTTTCCAAGTAGTCCAACCATGGTTTCTCCTTAATTTTGATTTTATGGTTCATTTTGGGAAATAGGGTCTTCCCCTGGCTAGGTTTTCCCACCATTGTGTAGTTAACAGTCCAAAACTGATTATATTCTTGCGTCGTGAGGTATCAGTTAGCTTGAAAGTTTTGGCAATGGGGTTTTTCTTGAGCCTATTTTCAGCCGTTATGGAAGTTAAATACCGGTCCAAAGGTTTGGGTAGTTGGTGTAGACAATCATTACACTGTCTCCACCAACTTTTGTGGGATTTTTTATGGCCGTCCTGGGAGTTTTCATTTTTCATAAGTGCTTACCCTAGTTTCGTGGAACGACGAGGGGGTTTTCAACATTTTGGTTGAACTAGGGATTTCCGCATTTTTTACAATTGATTGGGTGGTTCATGTTATGCAAAGAGTTTGAATGCATTTCAGTTTATCTAATGCATTTTCTATCAGGGTCATGTTTTTGTTACAGACAGACTTAGAAGTTTTTAGACTCAGCTTGCAGAAGTTCCTTTTGCCTGTTATTTTCTATGATGCATTAATATTCTGATAGTTTATTTGAGAATGCATATGGAAGAGGTAAATGGTTTGATACGGTTTTTCTTCATTCTTAGAACACTAACTAAAATCTGGGATGGTCTAAGAACATGTTTGGTTTATGACAGGGTAACTTCTTCAAATTAGATATGTCTAAAAGACAAAAGAAGAAGGCCCTTGTTGCAGAGGAAGAACCAGATGTGGAAATCATCACCAAGGTGGAATACATTTATGAAGGTACCAAAGCCACCACTGGAATAGAGCCAGATTACAAGCGGGGTGAGATATACCGGATGATTGTAAATAAAAATGTGCTTGATGTAGGGTTCAAAGAACTAACTATATATGCAAACATCGAGAAATCTTCCCTTATGAAAGTGGCCACAAAACCTGAGCTATTCCCATGATCATAAGTGATTGGTTGGATTCTACCTAAGGCAGATGTAACTGCTATGATACTGGAAAACACTGCCAAACAGGGCTATGCTGCATACAGTCCTGCTTATGTCTTAATGGCATATCGCCTACCTCCTGCTCAAGTGTATTTAACTGAACGTTGGTTGAAAGAGATAAATTTGGACCTGGTTGAAATAGTCAAAAGGATGATGATACATGGGAATAACTTTCGAACCATGCCATCAGGGGAATGTGAAATAGCCACTCTTCGGACCCCTTATAGATTCATAGTTCTTATACTGAATAGATTTTTTGAGAAAGCTCATGGAAAAAGATTCAAATTGGGATGGATACCAATTATTTTCCATGTGGCCACTCAGGGGACCATATTCAACTGGGTAAGCATAGTGTCCAATAGCCTCTCAGCCTGCATATCTTCAGCTTTGGGAGGGGTGTCACAGAAAATTTCATAGTTCTACATGAGCTCTATCTTAGTGGACTGTATATTATATACCCATCCATTTCCATCCTTGAAGTGTAACTGGGATAGGGATAGAACCCCTGTATACACTGCATACAAACCATTTTGGGCACACAAATATTATAGCCACTACAAAGAGATATGTGAACATTTCATTATGCCTTTGTACACTTTAGTCTTCTTGATAGAATGCAATTGCATGTCCAAGGAGGCATTCAAGGTTATTGAAGAATATGGAAGTTATTATCTGACTGACAAGGGGATGTATATTAGAATGAGTGGTGGATCTAGGGAACCTTCTCTACTCCCCAAATATACCACTGATTATGTGTTACATATGGAAGCTGTCAAGTAGGTATACATTGATGGCGTTGGAAGCTTCTTGTTCGAGGATAAGAAGGAAACATATCCTACCATACCTTTCAGGATAGGGAGTTATAAGTTTACAAAAGTTAAACAAACTGCAGAATTTGTATAGGAATTGGAGCACTTTCATTTTGGTGAAATAAACTTCCACATGAATGACTACCAGAATAAAGTTGCAGAGCAGTGTAAAGAAGCAATGTTCATTTTGAATACACAAATTTCTGGGACAAGGATGAAGAAATATTTAGAAATGAAAATAATATGACTGCATTGAAGAAGAGATTTAAAAAGAATATCACCATTGTGGGCAGTAAGGGAAAAACCATAAAGAAGACATCTGAAGAAGAAGATGCTAGAATGCTAGCACAAGAGGCAGAAGGATGGCTAAAGCATGAAGAAGAAGAAAGAAAGAGGGTTGCAGAGGAAGCAACAAAGAAAGAAGAGAAGGAAAGGAAGAAGAAGGAAGATGCAGAGATAAAGAAAAAACAAGAAGAAAGTGAGGGTCAAAGGTTAACAATATCGCAAACAAACCAGAAAACTACTGAACATATGGATGCGCAAGGGGCACATGATCAGATAGATCAAGGGCATGGACAGGATAATACTGATATTCAGGAGCCTACTGCAACTTCTGGAAGCACTGAAGAACAAGTTATTTTTTGTGGATTTAATTTGATACCTTTTATGCAGAATGAAGGAGAAGAGGTCGCTAATTTCAGCACTATCTTCTATGACAAGGAGAAGAAGAGGATTGTCAAAAGAATGGAAGGAAAGATTGAAATAGGAGGACAATTAGGTAAGATGATAATTGATAAAACTTTGGTGTATGGCACAGATGCGGATCCGAGATTGACAGCAAGAGCTAGGGTGGCATTAACCTAAGCTATGGAAGATAATGTAGATAGAATAATGATAGATTTGGAGCAATCAAGAAAGAATGCAGCTCAGTTAAAAGAAACACTGAAGAGAGAAAGAGATGTAGGCCACAAGCTGAAGAGAAAATTTGAGGACATGCAAAATGAAGTGAAGACTTCAAAGGCAAACTCCGGACTCTGCAAGCAAATAAGATGACTTTAGAAATTGCTGTAGAGAAAAATGCTCAGAACAGCTTGGCAGAATTAAAGAAACTGCAGTTAGAGCTTCAACTATTGAAAAATGAGAAGACTGAACTTCAAGTATCATACGAGACTCTAAGTTCAAAGAAGGTCCAACTACAAAACCAGGTAATTGAGCTAGAATCAGAGAAGGTTGCCACTAAAGAGAGAGAGGAACAATGTCAAATGTAGATAGCAGATTTGGAGGGACAGAATGCTTGATTAACAACATCATTGAAAGATGCTATGGAACAAAGTATGGATGTCCAACCTTTTAAAGAATATGTTATGGCCCATAGGAAGAAAATCCACCAACTACAAGTATGCATTGAAGAAGAAAGGTGTAAGATTGTGCAAATAGATAGCAGATTAGAAGAAATCTTAGACACCACTTCATATTTTGTAGATAGATCTCAGGATATTTTGGAGGTCCTGGCTGGAAGGATAGTGTGGATAGAAACCAATGAAGAAACCCCTGCAGAGCTACCAGCTAAAGATCAACATGGCTTAAACCAGGATTACGACTTATTAGATTTTGCAATAAATACTGCAAAGGAATTCAAGAAGATGGTGAAGAAAATGGGAGGAGCCTATGCTAAGTACTATAGAAGGGTGCTGGTCACATTCAACAAATGCCAAGTTGCTGTAGAACAATACTGGATGCACTACCAAAACATGAGCTATTCATCGAACAACTATAGAGCAAGTACCAGGAAGATGAGTAGAAGATCCATCTAGATGAGAAGATCTTGAAGAATGTAGTAACTCATGCAGTAATTAGCATCCATTTACTTGAATATCAACTATGCTTGAGTCCAACAAGAATAGAGATGGTGAAGAATCAAGCTGCAAAGTATGAGATCAACATCTTTTTTCTTGAACCCTCAGATTTTGAAAGCATAGCAGCAGAGGCATAGGTGTGGAAAAAGTTTATTAATGATCAAGTGGGGCCCTCTTCATAAAATTTCTCTATTAAATTTTGTTTAAATGTAATATATTGTATAATGTATAAGCACTCACTACATGACAAAATTTTTTGGATTGAAACGTTGGGGAAGCCCAAAAGTCATTTTGGGGCAGTCAAAACGTTTTGCTTTTTTGTATAAGTAGAGGAGAGTTAGATAGAGAAATGAATTTCTCCCAAATAGATTTGTGAGAGTATGTTGTAAGAAGAACTATTTCCTTTTGCAAATAAAGAATTACAAGTTTCCTGTTGGAGAAAGCTTGGTGGAAGATTTCAAATGCTGTGCTTTGGATTTGTTGAATGTGAACTATTTAATTTTCAGCTTGTGTCCATTAACTGTGAGATCGTTCTAACTCTTTGAACCTATGTTCTTGTTATGAATGTGCTCTAGTTTATTCTATGAAATTTCCACTACGATTAATGAAGGATTTTCATAAACAATAAGCTATCTTGTTGTTCATATATATATTAATGTTCATGTGTTTTGAAATAAGTAGCAACTATCTGTGATTTTTCTTAATGCATGCGTAGAAATACATTACTCATTGATAATTGATAATCTTGCTCCCTAGGGATAGGTTAGATAGTTAGTTTTAGTTTCTTTCTGTGTGTGATTTAGATGCGAGAGAGTTAAGACAAGAGGTAATAACCTGCGTATCACATTGTGACTGCTCATCGTATTCTCTATCAATCTACATTTTTAGATAAGCACTTGCACATCATACATAAACATAAAAAAGTAAAATATACACGGTGGACCGAGTCATAACCAGTAAAACTTTTATTTTGTTACTTGACCTACGGTAGTTGGACCGTAAACCGAACGGATTCCCCATACCAAACAGTAATGGGCTAGTTGGGGACGTTTACTGGGGAGAATCCCTAACTATTGTTACCTGCGAATTTCTAGGCCTCAATAGTTTTTGGTACTAGAAGGAGGGCCACCAGTTCATGGTTGGTTGAGGAAACCCATTTCCTTGAAATTATTCCACCAGTAATAGTTCTGAAAGCAGTTGGTTTCCCAATCCAAATCTAGAAGAAAAGGGTAAAGAGCATCTCTATTCAGTCGATAATGAAGTAGTCAATGATCTGAGAATATTTACTAGGGCTTATGCAAAGAATATCATAGGATTACCAATTATTCCTGTCTTACCCAGAAGATAATATCGGAAGAAAGATTGACTGCCCTATATCGAAAGACGCAGTGTTGGTTAAGGATTTTGAAGAACTGGTAGAAACAACCTTACAGGAAGTTGTTCAACCTCTGTATTAGTTGGGCCCGGATACACCTTACTGTTCACCTATTCATACCCCTGTTCATTTACCACCTCATTCTCCACCTAGAATCATGGCTAATGTAAATGCAAATCAGCCACCCAACCCACCAAATCCACCACCTGCTTGGAGGGCTGGGTCACCATTAAACCTAACACCTCCTTTGCATGATTTTCCTCAATCTTTCAAGAAAATGTTGCCTAAGTTTGACCCAAGTGAAAATATTTTGGTAGATGATCATTTGCAAAGATTTTACTTGGCTATAGAAGGAATAAGGGATTGAGAACATGAAAATGTAGTCTGTAGATTGTTTCATCATACCCTACAAGGAGCATTAGCCTCATGGTATTTTTCTCTGCTTGCAAATTCAATCACAGACTGGGACATATTTGAAAGAATATTTAGGAGTAAATATGATGTCCAGAAAACTCATGCAGCTCTAATGAAAGGGCTATGCACTTTAAAGAAAGAAAGAAAAGAAAAGGTGCATAGTTTAACTCAAAGGTTTATTGCTTATCTATAAAAAAATTCTGCAACTGATAAGCCCTCTGATAAAGTTCTGATTGAATACTATACTTCACCTCTAGGGCCTAAATTGGCCATGTTTTCCAAGACGTCAGTCAAGCCTACATTGTTAGAAACTTATGAAGAAGATGAGAGAGTAGAAGCTGAAAAAGAAAGCATAGAAGATTATCCTGAGCAGTCGGGAGAAAAAACTTTTGGTAAAAAAGTTGTATTACTGACTAAGCCTAAGGATGAGCAATCACATGACTTTGAAGGAATGTTGAAAATGGTGTAGAAGCTATCTAACATAGTGATAGATTTGGAAAAATAAAATGAGGCTCATAAAGCATACAAGCCTTACTATAAAAGGAGAGAAGACAACAATCAATCTAAACCTCCTCCACACAGTCCTGCATCAATGAATTTAACTGAGGTAGGTATGGATAATTTTTGCACCTTTCATCAGCAGCCTCATTCTGAAGATTAAGAAATTTCAGGAGAATATGAAGAAAATATAGAAGAACAACACAAATGATAAAATACCTGAATTTACCATTACCAGTCAAGATCCGAAACAAGTCAACATGCATGTTGAGCCTATTGAAGACAAAGTTGATAATGTCAAGGAAAATGTCAAAGCAACTGAGATGGGGTACGATATTGTGGAGGACATTAAAAGGGATAAGGAATTCTTTATTTGAAATATGTAATGTACCTCAACAGAAAGAAAATTTGTTAAAAGTGCTTGAAGTACCAGAGGAAGAGCTTCCCACTAACAACCAACCTGTAGAATAAATTGTTGAAGCAAGTGTGGGAGGTAAGGCTAGCTTTAAAACCCCACCTTTCCTCTTGAATTTTGAGATTTTAAACCATAATGTACACAATTTTCTAGTAGACTTAGGGTTAGCAGTGAATTTTATGCCACTTTCAGTATACAAGAAGATCAATGGACACCTTAAACCAACTACCTGGTAGGTTACTCAGCTAGACAGGACCAATGTTAAAGTAGTAGGGGAAATGGAAGATGTTATGATTCGCTTATCTGCAAATGAAAATATATGTTAGTACATTGATATTGTAGTAGCAGACATACCTGATGTTTATGGACTTGTTTTGAATCGAGACTGGTCAGCAAGGATAAATGGGTATTTCGCATTATATTGGTCACATTTGTGGTTTCCTCATAAGGGAAGTCCAAATCAGATAAAAATATTAAGAGAGCCCCACATGAAGCACAATGTTACTCAATTGGAGGAAAAAAAATGAACCAGTGAATTCTATGTTGGGAAATTATCTAATTGAGCTAGAACTGGTAAACTACCAAGTGAAAGAAGCTAGCAGTACACCAGACACCCAGGCCGATCTCCTTCGATTTTCACAGGCCGATGAGATTGATTGTAAAATAATAGATGTAGTTTTTTATTCAAGTACAGTAGGGTTAGATAATCGGTAGGCCTTTTCAGTCAATCCTAGCCCCTCAACTTACAAGTTTCTATATTTATAGGGGTGGGTAGAGAACTGACCAGTTAGTGGTTTAGTTCTCAAACTTTATTTTTCTTGGTTTTTATTTCTTGATTATCTCGTACATAAATAAACCGATTTGGTTGTTTATTTTTGATTTATTTTATTTCCGTTTGTTTTTAGTTAGTTTTTGATTTATTTCAATAAAAGAAGAAAACTTTTGGTTGCATGGAGAGCATTAGAATTCTGGATTAACTAAAATCCTTGGTTATAAGACTGTGTACTATTTATTTATCTAAAAGAATTTCTTCTAGTTTAGCATTTTTCCTAAATGGCTATGAACACATTGAAGTCCTAATTAATCCTTGTAAAATAACTCAGGATATAAAGGTCTGGAATACTATTTCAAGGCTCCATCTCACATTTAAAAATGTCCTAGGGGGTGACAGCAAAAGACCCATGGAAAGGAAGCAGGGTAAATAATATATTATATATAAATGATCCCATGCCAATAATTGAAACCCAAAAGGCAAATAAGAGTAAAAAAACTCCTAAGAAAGAAATATGTATCAAAATGAGGTACTGAACCAAATGAGTATGAAATTTGCAAAGTTCTTCTCTGTCTGTGACCTGAAAATTAAATACATCTATCACATAAAAGGACACTATGGATAGAGGAGCCTGAATAAAAAATTCAGAAAGAAAGGCATGCAGGAGGACTCAGAAAGGACAAAAAAGTCCAAAAGCATAAAAGTGCAACATGGCATAGGAATGAGGAACAAACAAATATTTTTGTTTACCATATGTTACAATCCTGTGGTGTCCAAGCTGGGAGCTACCCGAAGACTGAGGTAAGAAAATGAAACTCATATTCTTGGCCTTAAAAGAGTTATCTAGAATTTTAAATCTTGGTTCCCATTATCCCTAAATTAGACTATCATCAATGATTAAATTACATATGTGCCATTTGAGAATTCCAGACATCTAGAAGAATTCAACATGTTGGTTTCATTGTAAAACAGTCTATTACTTAAGGAAGAAATTGTCCAGAGATTTGGGTTCACCAAGTAGTCGCCAATTGTTGCAGCTGCGACTTTTTCCCAAACTTTATAAAAAGTTTGGACCCTCCTTTTGATTTGATCTAGCCCAAGTTTGTTTAATCTTTTTAAACCTTTCCTAGAAGTCCATTTTTCTCCACTTGAGAAGTTGATTGTCAAAAGCTCAGTCAACTACTTTTTGCCGCTGTTTCGGGGGTCGAATGATCTAATACTATCGTTATTTTTTTCGACACCATGGAAACCATGGAGTCTTGGTTTTATTTGAACGCTTAACTTTGATTTGTTTTTGATGATTTTTCACTATCGGAAGTTTATTAAAGTTTGAATTGGGGCGGTAGTACTCTACGCAGTAGTCGTTGCGGAGGGTAAGTAATGAACGTCCTGATGGACAGTTCTTATTTTTTTTTATGTGCCTTTATCTATTATTTTTGGACTATGGGTGATTTTATTTTATCATTGTCAGAGCATTAGTATTCTAAGTCGCCACCATTTCGGAGGGCAGATGGAAAACGTTTCGACGGATTAGTTCTTGTCCTTTATGATTCCCTGGTTTATTGCTTTTCATTATTTTTGTTTTCTCTTCACTATCGAAACGGTTTATGACTTTGATTGGAAGCCGTAGTATGATTGTTTTCTGCCATTGCGGCTCCTCAGTGAACTAACCATCAGACATATAGTTGTTCTGTTCACCGATGGTTTGTTCTGATTTTCACCGATGCCTGGGTTTATTGATCAAACCTTTTACTTTGAGATGTTTTTGTTTTTGCTATGAGAGGGGTGTTGATGATTGATTGGATGGCTAGTCCTTTGTGTTGCTGACATGGCGGTAGCGTCAAGATTTAACTCATCGATCCGTAGTCCTTATTTATTTTGATTGTTGATGATTTTCTATTGTCGTGGAAGCCATAGTCAATTTGTCATCTGCCGTTGTGGCTGTGTAGTACACTATCTCTTCGACGTTTAGTTGGTTTATCTGCTTACGCATTACTAGTTAGTCCTCTCAGCCTCTGATCACTAATTCTTTCAATTGGTCATGGAGCCCATAGTTTGTCCATCATCCACCGTTGCATCTCCTTAGTGAACTAATCGTCTGATGCTGTAGTGATTTTGACCACTGATTGAGGTTTTTCCCACCATCCTTTTCACTGGCAGGTGTATATATATTGGGGCGGGGTATTTGCTTATTATTATCTTGGTTGAAAACTCATGTTTTCTCTATCCCCTTTGATTCAAATTGTACCAACGTTATTAGCTGTCAGGATTTCGTTCGTTTCGAGCGCTTCCGTGGAAGTTCCAGACCTTCCCGTCAACTGCACAGCTTGCTTACCAGGTAGGCTAACCATGGTTTCTCCTTACTTTTTATTTTATGGGTCATTTTCAAAACTAGAGTCTTCCTCTAGCTAGGTTTTCCCACCATTGTGTAGTTATACGTCCAAAATAAATTTTATTCTTGCGTCGTGAGGTATTAGTTAGCTTGATAGTTTTGGCGGTGGGGATTTTATTGAGCCTGTTTCGAACCGTTATGGAAGCTAAATCCCGGTCTGAAGGTTTGGGTACTTGGTGCAGACAAGCATTACGCTATCTGCACCCAAATTTTGTGGGATTGTTTATGGTCTTCCAGGGAGTTTTCATTTTTCATAGGCGCTAAACCTAGTTTCGTGGAATGGCGAGGGGGTTTTCAACATTTTGGTTGAACTAGGGATTTATGCATTTTTTACAATTGATTAGGTGGTTCATGTAATGCAAAGAGTTTGAATACAGTTCAGGTTATGTGATGCATTTGCTATCAAGGTCATGTTTTAGTTGCAGACGAACTTAGAAGTTTTTAGACCCAGCTTGTAGAAGTTCCTTTTGCTTGTTATTTTCTATGATGCATTAATATTCTGATAGTTTATTTGAGAATGCATATGGAAGAGGTTAATGGTTTGATATGATTTTTATTCATTCTTAGAATGCTAACTAAAAGCTCCAATGGTCTAAGAACATGTTTGGTTTATGACAGGGTAACTTCTTCAAAGGAAATATGTCTAAAAGACAAAAGAAGAAGGCCCCTATTGCAGAGGGAGAACCAGATGTGAAAATCATCACCAAGGTGGAATACATTTATGAAGATACTAGAGACACCACTAGAATAGAGCCATATTACAAATGGGGTGAGATATACCGGATGATTACAAATCAAAATGTGCCTAATTCAGGGTTCGAAGAACTGACTATATATGCAAACATTGAGAAATCTTCCCTTATGAAAGTGGCCACAAGACCTAAGTTGTTCTCGTGCTCAGAAGTGATTGGTTGGATTCTGCCTAGGGAAAATGTAACTACTATGATCCTAGAAAACACTGCCAAACAGGGCTATGCTGCATACAATAATGCTTATGTCTCAATGGCATATCACCTACCTCCTGCTCAAGTCTACTTAACCGAAAGTTGGTTGAAAGAGATAAATTTGGACTTGGTTGAAATAGTCAAAAGTATGATGGTACCTGGGAAGAACTTTCAAACTAGGACATCAAGGGAATATGAAATAGACACTCTCCAGACCCCTTATAGATTCATAGCACTTATGCTTAATAGATTTTTTGGGAGAGCTCATGGAAAAAGCTTCAAATTGGGATGGATACCAATTATTTTCCATGTGGCAACTCAGGGGACCATATTCAACTAGGAAAACATAGTGTCCAATAGCCTCTCAGCGAGCATATTTTCAGCTTTGGGAGGGGTGTCACAGAAAAGGTCAGAGTTCTACATGAGCTTTATCTTAGTGGATTGTATATTATATACCCAGCCATTTCCAACCTTGAGGTGTAATTGGGATAGGGATAGAACCCCTATATACACTACATACAAACTATTTTGGGCACACAAATATTATAGCCACTACAAAGAGATATGTGAACATTTCATTATGCCTTTGTACACTTTAATCTTCTTGATAGAATGCAACTACATGTCCAAGGAGGCATTCAAAGTTATTGAAGAATATATAAGTTATTATCTAACCGATGAGGGGATGTATATTAGAATGTATGGTGGCTCTAGGGAACCTTCTCTACGCCCCAAATATGCCACTGATTATGTGTTACATAAGCAAGAAGTCAGGTAGATATACATTGACGGTGTCGAAAGCTTCTTGTTCGAACATAAGAAGGAAGCATATCCCGCCATACCTTTCATGCTGGGGATTTATAAGTTTACAAAAGTAAAACAAACTGTAGAATTCATGCAGGAACTGGAGCACTTTTATTTTGGTGAAATGAACTTCCATAGGAATGACTCCCAAAATAAAGTTGCAGAGCATTGGAAAAAAGAAAATGTTCATTTTTAATACACAAATTTCTGGGACAAGGATGAAGAAATCTTCAGAAGTGCAAAGAATATGACTGCATTGAAGAAGATATTTAAACAGAAGATCACCATTGTGGGAGGTAAAGGAAAAACCACAAAGAAGACAGTTGAAGAAGAAGAGGCCAGAAAAAGAGAAGAAGATGCTAGAAGACTAGCACAAGAGGCGGAAGGTTGGCTAAAGAATGAAGGAGAAGAAAGAAAGAGGGTTGCAGAGGAAGCAACAAAGAAGGAAGAGGAGGAAAGGAAGAAGAAGGAAGATGTAGAGATAAAGAAAAAACAAGAAGAAAGTGAGGGTTAGAGGTTAATAGGATAGAAAATAGACCAGTAAACTACTGAATAGATGGATGCACAAGGGGCACATGATCAGATAGATCAAGGGAATTGACAGGATAATCATGATCTTCAGGAGCCTACTGCAATTTTTGGTAGCACTCAAGAACAAGTTGTTTTTTCTGGATTTAATTTGATACCTTTCATGCAGAAAGAAGAAAAAGAGGTCCCTGATTTCAACACTATCTTCTAAGACAAGGAGAAGAAGAGGATTGTCAAAAGAACGGGAAAAAAGATTGAAACAGGAGGACAATCAGGTAAGATGATAACTGATAAAACTTTGGTGTATGGAACAGATGCAGATCCAAGATTGATAGCAAGAGTTGGGGTGGCATTAACCCAAGCTACATAAAATAATGTAGATAGACTAATGACGGATCTAGAGCAATCAAGAAAGAACCCAGCTCCGTTAAAAGAAACACTGAAGAGAGAAAGAGATGAAGGCCACAAGCTAAAGAGAAAATTTGAGGACATGCAAAATGAAGTGAAGACTTCAAAGGCAGAACTCCAGACTCTGTAGGAAAATAAGATGACTTTAGAAATTGCTGTAGACAAAAATGCTCAAAACGGCTTGTCAAAATTACAGAAACTACAGTTAGAGCTTCAAGTGCTAAAAACTGAGAAGACTGACCTTCAAGTATCATATGACACTCTAAGTTCAAAGAAGGTCCAACTATAAAACAAGGTAATTGAGCTGGAATTAGAGAAGGTTGACACTGAAGAGAGAGGGAAACAATGTCAAATGCAAATAGCAGCGTTGGTGGGACATAATGCTTCATTAACACCATCACTGAAAGATGCTATGGAACAAAATATGGATGTCCAACCTTTGAAAGAATATGTTCTAGCCTAGAGGAAGAATATCCACCAACTACAAGTATGCATTAAGGAAGAAAGGTGTAAGATTGTGCAAATAGATAGCAGATTAGAATAAATCTTGGACACCACTTCATATTTTGTAGATAGATCTGAGGATATTTTGGAGGTCCTGGATGGAAGGATAGTGTGGATAGAAACCAATGAAAAAACCCCTGCAGAGCTACCATCTAAATATCGACATGGCTTAAAGCAAGATTATGACATGTTAGAGTTTGCAATAAATACTACGGAGGAATTCAAGAAGACTGTGAAGAAAATGAGAGGATCCTGTGTTGAGTACTACAGAAGGGTGCTGGTCGCATACAATAGATGCCAAGTTGCTCCAAAACAAAGACTGGATACACTACTAGAACACGAGCTGTTCATAGAACAACTACAGTGCAGGTACTAGGAAGATGAGCAGAAGATCCAACAAGTCAAGGATCTAGATGAGCAGATCCTGAAGAATGCAGTAACTCATGCAGCAGTTAGCATCCATTTACTTGAATATCATCTACGCTTGAGTCCAGCAAGAATAGAGGTGGTGAAGAATCAGGCTGCAAAGTATGAGATCAACATCCATTTTCTTGAACCCTCAAATTTTGAAAGCATAGCAATAGAGGCCCAGGGATGGAAAAAGTTTATTAATGATCAAGCAGGGCCCTGTTCATAAAAGTTTTCTATTAAATTTTGTTTAAATGTAATATATTGTATAATGTATGAGCACTCACTATAGGACAAAATTTTTTGGATTGAAACAATAGGGAAGCGCAAAAGTCATTTTGGGGAAGTCAAAAAGTTTTGCTTTTTTGTATAAGTAGATGAGAGTTAGATAGAGAAAGGACTTTTTCCTAGATAGATTTGTGAGAGTATGTTGTAAGAAGAACTATTTTCTTTTGAAATAAATAATTACAAGTTTCCTATTGGAGAAATCTTGGTGGAATATTTCAAATGCTATGCTATGGATTTGTTGAATGTGAACTATTTCGTTTTCAGCTTATGTCCATTAACTGTGAGATCATTCTAACTCTTTGAACCTATGTTCTTGTTATGAATGCGCTCTAGTTTATTCTATGAAATTTCCACTATGAGTAATGAAGGCTTTTCATAAACAATAAGCTATCTTATTGTTCATATATCTATTAATGTTCATGTGTTTTGAAATAAGTAACGACTATCTATGATTTTTCTTAATGCATGCGCAGAAATACATTACTCATTGATAAATGATAATCTTGCTCCCTAGGGATAGGTTAGATAGTTAGTTTTAGTTTCTTAATGTGTGTGATTTAGATGCGAGAGAGTTAAGACGAGAGGTAAGAACCTGTGCATCACATTGTGACTGCTCCTTGTATTCTCTATCAATCTGCATTTTTAGATAAGCACTTGCACATCATACTTAAACATAAAAAGCTAAAATATACACATTGGACTAGGCCGTAACTGGTAAAACCTTTTATTTTTTTACTTGACCTATAGTAGTCGGAGCATAAATTGGACGGATTCCCCATACCAAATAGTAACGAGCTATTTGAGGACGTTTACTAGGGAGAATCCCTAACTGTTGTTACCTGCAAATTTCTAGGACTCAACACTATGCTAGTGACAAACAATGTTTATTAGATGATATTGATACTAGACTGGATGGTTTATGAGCTTGTGTTGCACAAGTTGTTATTGTTGTTATTACAGAATCTTTGATAGTGACTTGGTCACTACTGCACTTATTATTTATGTGGCACATACTTATTATGGTATAAAAGACTTTATAAATTTTTCCATGCTTAAACATAGTCTTAGTGTATGGTTTTAATAGTTGGTGTAAGATTGCAAAAACCTTGGCCTATAGTACTCCATGGAATATTTCATATGACATGGACTTATGACTTAAACCCTATGTAATTTGATCTATATTTGGGGTTTTGTTATACACATTGTTTTTGGGATGAGTTCTATGCTTGGCATGAATTATACGATTATGGGTTTGGAAAGAATTAATGGAGGCCAAGGTGGTGACATAAATGCACTTTGGGAAATGTGGCAACAAAACTTAGGTCTTGGGATCTTGCATTGGTTTAGTCATTCGTAGCATAGTTGTGTGAGCTATTCCTTTGTCCTGTGTGGTGGTGTGGGACTTTGATGGTTTGGACGTGAAGACAGGTACATGACCATCTCTTGTTTAGCAGCATTATTTGTCTTTTCAGTTTGGTTATCATGTGTACTCCTCATCATGGCATATTCTCTGTGTTACAAGTTGTAGGGTGTGATGAAAATCATGGCCGTGGTTCGTGGGTAGCTCTGAGGCAAAACCATACCCATTTGGGTAAGCCTGCTGTAACAACTTTTTAACTTATTTCCTCATTTGCTTAGTTGTTGTGATAGAGTTAATACTTGTCGTGGGTTTGAATTCTTGGCTCTATTTTCTAATGGCTACATTTTGAGAAGGGTTTTGTTTGAAATCTTAAAGAGTAAAGTGTCAATAACATGTTAAGAATTGGGGTTTTGCTTGTAGGGGTTTAGTGCCTTCAGGATGGAACTTTAATGTATTCAAATTTTGTTAATGGGACTCTGTATGGAAAGATGACATTGGGAAATTCTTGATAGGCTCTGTGCCATGTAAATAATTTTATATTATGGAAAAAGACAGCAACACCATTTCTTGCAATGGTACAAGGATGAGTTTATATGACTATGAGAATCTTTAAAGGTTTTGATAATGATTGGGTTTCTATGTATAAACAATAATTTCATACCATGTTGCTTTCGTGTTTGTAATTATTAATGGATTGTGTGGTATCACAATTCTGGTTCAAGTTCTTATATGGAAAATGTTGAAAGCGTTGTTTCCTTTGGGGTCCATGTCATATGTGGTGTTAGATTTCCCTCCATTAGACGTGCGATAGTAATTGGAGATTTTCATTATCATTTTTGCAGTTGAAAATTGTTTATGGTCGAACCTTTATGTTAAATTGTAACAGGCTGTGACAGGGTGTAACTCGTTGGCAATGTTGTTTCCATTCTCATAGCGTTGACAGGGTTGCGTTAATGTTTAAATATTATATAATATATATAGTCGATCCGTACTTAGAATGTGTAATTTTATCTAGGTCTTTCGACCACTATGTAGAGATTAGATGTATTTTAATTTACAGACTGTGTATTTATAAAGCGTGGCTTTAGTAGTGAGACGCTACAGCGTGAGGCAAAAAATGAATAATGAAATCCGATAGGATTCATCACGGTGACTTATAAAGAAACAGACCCTACAGGAATTGATTTTGGCTAATTTATGGTTGTGAGGCTTTATAAATGTAAGAGTTAGGTTTGGGAAAAATGCCTACAGGAATTGATCCCGTGACCTCTGTGTTTATATGTATGTTTTTAATGAATGTTGTACATAGTATTATGGTTGATTTATTGCATTGGGGATTTCATTATGGAATGCGATTCTTATAAATTAGTTTGTAAGTATTTAAAGGGTTTGATTTTATATACATGCAATGGATTTATTATGTTGATAGTTTCTTTAATCCATACGATTTTGTAGATGTAGTTGGTATAATAAACATAAGTTTTATGTGGATTATTGTTTGTATTTTTAGACCATTAGATGGTCATGATGTTTGGACTGTAGATTCGATTTATGAAATTATTTGATTAATGGGAAAATATATTGTTTAACCTTGGTTCTTGGTAGAAATAATTACAAACCTTGAGAGGTCCTTGATGGTTTTTAATTTATCTTTAATACTTTGTATTGATGAGTATTCTTAGGTACATAATAATATGTTTATAATATTTCTAAATTAGAATACAATTATGTTTACTATACTTTAGTTAACTGTGTTTTATATTTATGGTTTGTTTATAGCATAACCTGAATTAGTATTTTATTCCTAATTATAGTTCTGCTGGCAATATGGAATCTACCAGTAGAGTTCATAGGTAAATAAACATATAGGCACTATTAGAGTAATTCCTATTTTTTAGGAAAACAAAGTTTAAGGTATAAATAAATGTAGAACTATAATAAAGTTTAAGGTGTAAAAAAATTGTAAAAATAGGGTTAGAAATATAACATAAATACTTGCATATTCTAACAAAAAAATATACTAGATAATGAAATAGGAAGTCAAGAACCTCATACCTGAAAGGTGAAGCTATTCCAATGGCTAAAACCTGCACACTCAATTACCCAACATTAACGATTCATAGGCAGATATGACCTTTGTATAGATGACCAAATCACTTGGGAACTACCATGTTCCACCCAACCATGACCCATAATCATTCCTGGTTTTAAACTGAATCCCCCCGAGCTGGTTCCAACATGCAAGTATCTTAGAGATCCTAAGGTAAGGCTTCCCTAACTTGTATATCAGGTTTGGATCAGATCTCCTTTTTCTTCTTAGGAAAATGTTCTCCGAGAACTCTCTTGAGAATAATCAGGAAGAATAATGACTCCAAAAATATGGAAGAGATCCTCAAGCCTCTCTTTCACTTGGGTATTTATAGACATAATTTTTAGTCAAAGGGGCAGTTAAATCAAGAATCATTTGATTTCTTGATTTAACCATTTTTATTTGTTTTAGGTACTTTTAATATTTAACTTAGGAAATTTTAATTAGTTCCTAATTGGACTGTTGTAGGTACTATAATATTTAATTTTCTCTTAGTAATAATAATAATAGATGGAGCTTTTCCTTATTTCTTACATTATTAATATTATTACTATGCTTACTCTTTATACATACCATGTATAAAATATATAATAATATATTTGTTATTTGTTAACATTTGTCTTTAGGTATCATATATTATGATCTCTAAACTTATGACACTTTTTTCATTAAGGTCACTAGGTAGGTGGTTAGGTTTACTAGGCTAGGAAAATCTAAACATCATTGCATGTTGGATTCCCTCACATAACACGGTAGTTCTTCAGTACTTGATGAGATACAAAAATTCAATATTTCATTTCATCACTTATAAATAAGTGAGATGAGATCAATATTTTTCCCAAGTCATTTTCACATGACATAATTAATTATTTTCAGTAACTCCTAGCGCTTATCCAGAGCCCATACTCAACACTAAAAACAGGGAGTTACAAACTTAATGTTATTCCATAGCTCCTTGCTCAACACTAATCCATTAGAGGAAATTTCAATTTAAAATGGGCCTTCCAAAAATAATGCAAATTCCATGTCATCATGTATTAGCCAACCAAAATGATTTAAAATTCAAAAAGGGAGCACCTCTTAAACATTTTTTTAATATAAATTTGGGGATAGGTATCATAAAAAAACTACTTTTTTTGTTTGTATTTTCGACATATCTCCTTGTTTTATTACTCAAATTTTGTTCAAGAGAGCTCGTTGGATGCATAATTAAATTATGCATCCAATGAGTGCCCACTCGACATACTTTTGATGGTCCCTGCTACACCAAAAATAAGAAATACCTGAAAAAACGTGATGATGTTGGATGCGGAATTTAATTCCGCATCCAACGAGCTCTACTGATCGAAATTTGAGTAAAAATACAGGGAGATATGTCAAAAATACAAACAAAAAAGTAGTTTTTTCTTTTCTTCCTCCAAAATTAATAAATATTATTTTATTATTTTAACTATTATTTTATTAATTTTCCTTGGGAGGCCCATTTTGAGTTGAAATTTCCTCTAATACTAGGATGTACTTGTAGGATACACCTAGGGATACAATGGCCAAGGATCCGAAGTTCTAGAGCTTAAGCTCAACATCGACATGAAAGGATCCAAGGATTATGCCCAACACTTCCAATTTATCTTTTCATGTGTTCTAGAGATTCATGCCCAGCATGAATGTCTCAACACTCATGTGCTCTAGAACTTCTTTCTCAACACAAAACATCAATTACCCATGTGCTCCAGAGTGCCTCACTCAATAAAAAACATCTCATCAACCATGTGCTTCAGGGTACACCTGTTTATTAGTTTTCTTTGCAATGAGATGAGTTTTCTTTCAATAAATTTTTATTTCCCTTTGTTAGTTGGATTTTCATGGCAATGCTTTATGTTTTGCTACATAGAATGCAAGAGGGATCCTCAAAGCCTCTTCCAGAAAGGAGGAGAGCAGTTTTGAGGAATCTGAGAGCGAAGACTCTGAGGAATCTGAAGAGGAAATAACTATTCAAAAGGTAAAATATATTATGTTTGGTTTGGAAGTAGGATGATAAAAATGAAATAGGTTCTTTTCATTTGGAATTAGGATGTTGATGGAGAGTCTTTTTGTAAATATCCTTTTCTCTATGGTTTGATTTATTTGTTTTTATTAAATACTTCTTTCAACTATTAATATAAACAATAATGAACAAAGTGGGCCATTAGGCATCCCAACATAAGCAAGAAAAAAACATACTGGGTTAAAACTCTGCTATATGTTCAATCCATCCAAGTGAATTGTCTATCAAAGTTTCCATAGGAAATAACATACAACAAAATCATAAAACCATAACTCCATAAGAGCCATGTAGTCCACTTGGCATCATTCCATAAAAGCCTTTAAGTTTCCATGAAAATTCCCAAAAAACGTACAACAAAATCATAAAACCAAAACTCCATAAAAGCCATGCAGTCCACTTGGCATCAACTGATAAATAACTTATAATAACTTATGTTTCCATGGAAATTCCCAAACAACAAAGCTCATGCATAACTATAATATAATCAAACAAGTGTTGTTGTGAAGCTGCATTTGGTGACTTGGTTACCAAATATGACAATATGTGTGTTCCTGTATGGAAATATGGGGTTAGTGAGGATACAACTCTACTTTTCATGCAACATGTGAATGCTATGGTTGAGTTTTCCTATGCATGTTTTTTTTCTACATTATACTTTTCCTGCTTGCCTTAGGTTTTTCTTGTGTTACTGGATATGCCAACCTTGGTTGATGGATCCATGGATTCCGAGATTGAATCTAGATTTAAATCCACCTAGATCTACCTAGGATCCATTTAATAATCTCTTCATGCACAAATGGAAATGGATTCTCCACTATAAAACAGATCCTGAGCGTTATACAAGCATTATAAGCGGATTATGTGCTTATGGTTTTTCTTAAAATATGAAATTAAAATTATTTTTTCCTACCACTTTGTATTCATGAAACTTTTTTCTCTGTGTTCACTTGGAGCATGGACTAAACTTTCATTGGCCTAAAATATTTCTTGATCAGATATATTCATTCATGGAATTTAAGTCTCATAGCACCCTATCACAGTCATAAAATTAGTGATATTCCAACTCATGTAAGACCCTACAATCGACACATGATAAGTTTATTAACATTTGACTTTATCATTAACATTTTTTTGGATATCATTTGTTGGGGAGACTTGTTAAATTTATGAGCGTGATCACTTGCTGATAATCTAATAAAAATCAGATTTATAAATATATCCACAAGTAGATGCAACCTCTAAATAAGTATTTTTATTTTGCAATATTTCATTATGGAGGCTCTTAAATCCATAGGCCCACATATTTAAGGAACTTGGTCTCTCCTCCATTATTTTTCAATTACTCTTTTCTATTTCCTCACTTCTTTTTTACTTCTGCATTTACTATTGTTACAAGTCTCAAAGAGCTTGATCTACTTCTTCTTGGGAGAGAGCTTCATAAGCCTTTACTTGTTGTACTTAACTACAAGATCTAATCATAAGGAAAATATAAACACACTAAAACACCTAAGAAGATAACACACTAAACCCTAAACTCAAATTTCTATGGTTGTGCATCTTATCTCCTTGGTCTAGTTATATTGTGAACATCTTTTTAGCTTATGAATGCATTCTTATGGTTCGTTATGTTAGAAATAACTTTCCGCCCTGTTTATTACATCATTGAATTTATTATTGGTAGTAAGCTCTGAAGTGTTATTGAGAAAGCATCATCTTCTGTTGTTAGTGAGCATGCCACCAGACTTTTATCAACACTTAACAAGGATGGAAAAGTCTAGGGAGATAAACATGTTCTTTTTATTTATGCTGACCGGTTTCCTGAGGTATAATGTATTCATTAAATTATTGGTCTTTGGGATTCTTTGGATTCTATTTATGCAGCCATAAAATCTAATTCACAATAGTTTATTTTTACAGGTTGATAAGTGCAACTAAGCAAAAATTAGACTCACTTCTTCCTCCCTATCAAAAGCAGCTAAAGATGCCAAACCTAGGGTACTTGAGTGTCTCTGGTATTACTCACTTGATAGAGGTAAGCATGAGTTAATGTATGAAGTATCTTGTTGTATATACCATTGCACAATGGTTTTTTATTTCTCGTACACCATCTCACTGCATTAAAGATAATACATTAATGTATTTTGAATTCTTAATTTGAATTTGTTAGATTAGATTTTGCTATTTTGCACATGAACTTGGTTATTGTTGTTAGCTATTGAACATTATAAATAATTTGCTTAATTATTTTTCTACTTTACAGTTCATTGTTTTTCTACTAATATTTGTTTATTGGATCTTGCAGGTGTGAACTTAACTAAGTGGACCATTGAGTATGGAGATCCTATTGTTGAGGCTTTTCCATTGAATATGAAAAGCCAAGCTACTAAGTGTGGGTTAATTGAAGTTGTTGCGAGCTCTAAGTATGACTTAACAACCAAGTACAAGTGGGATGGTTAAGCCATTGTAATATTTTGAAAAGTCATCGATGTAGTAGATTTGCATGTAAAATTATATGGAGATAGTTTTTAAGAAAACTCATATTTATTGTAATACTTGACATTTCATATACATAATATAATTTGTGTGGTTTAAAATTTATATGGTTGTTAATTATAGTATTTATAAGTGTTGTAATTAACTGATTAATGTGACATTGCATGATTCACGTGTGTATTAGATGAAGATAAACACTGTATGATTCTTTTTTTAATTTAGACATAATATCATACTAAAATTTTATATTGATTAATTGTGGACCATTAAAACTACTAAAATATAATGAAGACACATAAAATGACTAAAAATGACTAAATTAGTAACCAATAAATGAGATTTATGAACACATAATACAACTAAAAATGACTAAATTAGTGACCAAACGTCAAAATTACAAAAAAATCATATCTAAAATGACCAAAAATTGAGAGAAAAAATGAGAGATATGTGACCAAAAAAATGACCACAATTCGCATATAAATGACCAAATGATAGTTTTTGTGGCTAACTTACGGTCATTGTTTTGGTCATTTATAGCTTGTCATGTGGTCATTGTTTTGGTCATTGATTCCAAATTAATGACCAAATATATGACGAAATTAATGACCAAACATGGAAGCTATAAATGACCAAAATAAATGTGACCAATTTTGGTCGTGTAAACAATGACCGTAAATTAGCCACCAGCGATTGCCAAATCAAAAGTGGTCATTAATATGCGATTTTTGGTCCTTTTTTTGCTCACTAATCTCTCATTTTCCACTAGTGTCAAGATCATTTGTGGGGTAGTTTTGCTCATGTTCTTTTAACTTTCACAATTCATAACAGATCCTGTAATCATTCTGCAAGAGGACTCCTTTGAGTCCTTCCTTGCTTGCATCTATGAAAACAACAAAATTCCCATCGAGATCCGCAATTTGTAGTATCAGTGCGATTGTCAAAAGCTGCTTAATCTTTTGAAAACTTTCCTCGCACTTGGTTGTCCATAAGAACTTATTTTCCTTCTTTTGCAAAGTAGTCATGGGACAAAATATTATCGAGAAGTTCTCAATAAAATTTTGATAATATCTAGTTTATCCCAACAATGACCTAATGTCGATGACATTAGTAGGGGTAGGCCAATATTCTATGGCTCTAATATTTTTCGTATCCACAACTAGCGCTATCTTGAAGATGATGTGACCCACGCACTATATTTGTGGTTTGTAGAAATCACATTTACTAAACTTGGCATAAAGCTATTGTTCCTATTACACCTGTAGTACTATGCGAAGGTGTTCCTCGTGTTCCTCTTTACTCTTAGAGAAAACTAGGTTTTCGTCTATAAGGACCAAAACAAATTTATCTACATATTTACTGAATATACTGTTCATCATACACATAAAGTTCGTGGGTGCACTGGTTAACCCGAATGGCATTAATAAAAAATTGTAGTGATTGTACCTTGTACGAAAGGTGTTTTTGCGAACATCCTCATTATGAATCCGTACCTCATGGTACCCGGATCGCAGGTCGATATTTGAAGAGATATTGGCTCCTCCTACTTGATCAAAAAAATCATCAATCCTATGGAGTGGGTATCGGTCCTTGATAGTCATCTTGTTAAGATGGCAGTAATTGATGCACATCCACATCGTACCATCCTTCTTCTTTACGAAAAGTATCGGTGCTCCCCAAGGGGACACACTTGGTTGGATATATCCTTTTTATATCAACTCCTGCAACTGCAGTTTGAGTTCCACTGACTCTGGTGCACTCATGTAGTAAGGGGATTTTGAAGTCGGAACTGATCCTGGTGTCAGTTCTGTGGAAAATTCTAGGTATCATTTCAGATTTAATCCTAGGATTTCCTCAGGGAATACATCCTTGAATTCTACAAGAATGGGAAATTCCTCTATGTGTTAGTGCCTCTCATCCTTTATGTCTTGGATATTTACTACAAACAACTTGCATCTTTCCTAATGCACTTCTTTTCTTGTAAAGCAGATATCTTCCTTACAGAAAGTTTCTTTCGTATGATTTGAATCTTCACTTGATTCCCTTGGCTATATGTACACAAGATTGACTTAAGTAAGAAATCAAGCATGACATGGTGTTGTTCCAACCAGTCCATGTCGATAAGCATATCATACGATCATAAGGGTAGGATGTTCATGTTTACTTTTGTAGGAAAACCATTCAAGTTTACCTCACTATCTTTAACTATTTATGAAACTTTTTATTTCATACCTATGGCTAACTGTACCATCCAAGGTTTTTCATGTTTAACTTTTCCTAGTTTACATAAACCAACAATTTTAGGTGATACATAGCTTTGGCAAGCATCAGGGCCAATTAGTATTGAAATAGAGTTGTTCAAGATATTACCTTCTATCTCAACCATGGTATCCTGATGGTTTGCATATCGACCATCCAAGGCTACATAAATTCGCAGTGTTCCAGCTATGTCCTCTATCGTTGGTTCTTCTTGTAAGTTGTGCAAGACCCCATTAGTTGTGTTCTTATAATCTTGGGCATAATGAGGCCCTTGGCATTTCCATCATTTAATATGTAGCGAGGAAACATTGGCTCCCCCAATTGCTACTAGTTTGTTAGCATTTTGAGCTGGTACATATGACTTTGTACCTGATTTGTTGAAGTTATTGTTGACTAGAAAATTGTTGTTCTAATTTCTGTATGGTGGTGGGTTAAAACCCAGTTTGCGGTTGTTAGAGAAGTTCTTAGACTTGTCTCTGTTTCTATTTATGTTCTCTTTCCTTAGCTTCCCATGCTCATAGCAAATCCTAGATTTGTGCAATGTCATATCCAAAGTTTTAGGCATGTCAAAGTCGATCCTTTCCCAAAAGTTGGAAGAAAGACATCCTAAAAGTTGCTTGATTTTTACCTCCTCGTCCTTGATGTATGGCACATTATCTAACAGATCTAAAAATATATTAATAAAAGCTTCCATAGTCATGGATCTCATACGTAACTCATGAAACACTTTCACTTTTCTATCGAAGAATCTTTTCGACCTATATTTTTCTTGAAAAATCTTGTGAAAATTACTCCAACATATTTCTCTTACCTCATCTTTCCTGGTATGCTTCAAGTCTCTTCACCATCTTACTGCCTTTCCATTTAAATTATAGATGGATAAACGAGCCTTCATTTCCCTAGAGTAGTTATGAACTCGAAAATATTTGCCCATACCCAATAGCCATTCTTAATCTTTCTCCCCCGTGTTCACCTCTCCTTCATAGGTTGGGGCTCTTATTTTTCTGAACTCCCCCTGGATATTGTCGTCATTTCTTTGTTTCTTTCTACATGGAGAAAGAGAGTCATCACTGGAAGGACTATGGTAATCTCTTTTTGGAGGTTGAGGGGTATGTTCCTCTTTTCCTTCTTCTCTTGGGATGCTGGCCCATTTATGATAAGGTCCTTCTTGAACCTATTTCTAGAAAGAGTGGGTTTTCCCTGTGGGTTCCCTCCCGTCATGTTTCACAACAATGTTGCTTGCCATTCCTTTGTTTCATTCAGATTATCATCTCTGAAACTTTACAAGTGTGCTTGAAGACTTTGTATGGTTCTCATTATATCATAATTTAGTTCTACCACCAGTTCTACTTCCTAGGTTGGGGTATTCAACTTCCCTTGTCGGTTGCTATCTTCTTAAGTGTTCATGATATGAACTATTATTTTAAAATCTTGCAATTGCAAATTTTTAATAACAAGAAAAATTTCTGTTAGTTAACAAAATTTTAAAACATACTTTATTTTCCTTGCAATGAATGTCTGCTATGCCCATTTCGTCTCTTAGTGTTGAAACTAGGATCTGATACCACTTGTAATGTCCCTGAAAATTGAAAAAATAATTATTAGGCTAGTCAAAACTACCTATGCTGGACATTATTTGAAAATTGTGTGGAATGTGTCGTACTTTGTTTACTGTACTTAAATGTCGTAAGTTGTTCTTATGTTCTTCTTTCATATTTTTTGATGCGGTTATTTAATGTATACTTATGTTGTCGTAATGTTTCTTACTATCTTGATCTATGGTTACAAATTTACATGTATGTTAGTTAATTAAATTACATACTCATTGATTATAACATTTGATTATTTGTTTTGTAAATAATTTTGACTTACCTTTGCTATTGGAAAAAGGGGTGGAGTATGCATGATAACCAAACTAAACAGACAAACAACGTTGCTAAACCAGAGATGGTCACGTATCTATATTCATAGCCAAACCATTGAAGTCTCACACCACCACACAACACAGAGGCAGAGCTCATCCAACTATGCTGCGAATGACCAAACCAATGCAAGATCCCAAGCCCTAAGCTTGGTTGCCACCCTGGCCTTCATTAATGCTTTCCAAACCCATAATCGTATAGTTCATTCCAACCTTAGCACCTAGCTCAAAAACAACATGTATTACAAAACCCCAAATATGCATCAAATTACATAGGGTTCATGCCATAAGTCCATGGCATATGAAATATGCCATGGAGTACTATAGGCCAAGGTTTTTACAATCTTACACCAACTATTAAAACCATACACTAAGTCTATGTTTAAGCATGAAAAAATTTATAAAGTATTTTATACCATAATAAGTATGTGCCATGTAAATAATAAGTGCAGTAGTGAACAAGTCATTATCACCGAGTCTGTAATAATAACAATAACAACTCGTGAAACACAGGCTAGTAAACCATCTAGCTTAGTATCAATATCATCTAATAACCATAATTTTGTCACTAGGATAGATCTGTAAAAATGAGTGATAGTGACAAAATGAGCGGCATGGTCTGTTCATCTTTTACAAAAAAAATTCGTAGCTAAGTGCACCTTCATGCAGAAATGGAAAGAAATGTGAGAAGTAGAAAACAGTTACCTCTCAAGTGTTTACGAGGGAAACTAGTCCTGCCACTCCACCCCTTTTTCCAAAAAACAAAGTTAAGTCAGAATTATTTACACAACAAATAATCATGTTTATATGTAGTGGGGTATTTGACCCAGTATATCACAATAAAACATCAAAGTAACATCATAATAAATTGGGCTGATGCCCATAAGTGTTAGGTCCAAAATTCAGGATATTACAGAAAGTTTCTTCAATAGAAAGGTGAAAGAATTTCATGAATTAAGGATGGGTTCCATGACTATGGATTCTTTCATTAACATATTTTTGGATCTGTTACATTATGTGCCTTACATAAATGATGAGAAAGTGAAAATACAATAGTTTTTAGGATGTCTTCCTCCCAAATTTTGAGAGAATATTGAATTTCACATGCCTAAAACATTGGACACCACCCTATAGAAAGATAGAATTTGCTATGAGCAGGGACATATGAGGAAAGAAAATATCAACCTAAGCAGAGATAGGTCTAAGACCTTCACGGACAACCACAAACAGGGTTTCAACCCACCACCTTATCGAAAACAAAACAACAGTTTTCTAGCCAATAAGAACTTCAATAGAATAGGTACAAAGCCATATGTACCAACACCGAATGCTAACAAACCAACAACAAATGGGGGATCCAATGTTTCCCTGCTGCAAATCAAATACTGGAAATTTGAAGGTCCCCATTATTCCTGATACTATAAGAACAATACCAATGGAGTCTTGTACAACTTACAAGAAGAACCAACACTAGAGGACATAGCTAGAACACTGCGGATTTATGTAGTCTTGGATGGCCGATAGGAAGACCATCAGGCTGTCATGGTTGAGATAGAAGGTAAGGATTCCAACACTTATATTTTAATATTGATTGACCCTAGTGCTTGTAGAAGCTATGTATCTCCTAAAACGGTTGATGTATGTAAAATAGACAAGGTTAAACATGAGAAACCCTGGCTATTGTAGTTAGCCACTGGTGTGAAACAAAAGGTTTCTAAAATAGAAGACTATGAGGTAAACTTGAATGGTATTCCTACTAGAATAAACATAAAAATTTACCCTCAGGATTGTATGATATACTTATCAGCATAGACTGGCTGGAAAAACACCATGTCATGGTCGATTTCTTACACAAGCCAATCTTGTGTACAGATAGCCAAGGGAATCCAGTAAACATTCAAGGCATATCTAAGAAAGTTTTCGTAAGGCAGATATCTGCTTTACAAGCAAAGAAGTGCATTAGGAAAGGTTTCAAACTATTTGCAGTAAACATCTAGGACATATAAGATGAAAGCTAACAACAAAACGAGGATGTTCCAATTATTTTATACTTCAAGGACGTATTTCCTGAGGAAATCCAACGATTACCACCGAAACAAGACTTCTATTTTTCCATAGAACTGACACCAGGGTTAGTTCCGGCTTCAAAATCTTCTTACTGCATGAGCACACTGAATTTGGTGGAACTCAAACTACAGTTGCATGATTTGATTGAGAAGGGATATATTAGACTGAGTGTGTCCCCATGGGGAGCATAGATACATTTTGTAAAGAATAAGGATGGTACGATGCGGATGTGCATCGATTACTGTTAACTTAACAAGATGACCATGAAGAACTGATAACCACTCCATAAGATCAATGACTTGTTCAATCAAGTAGGAGGAGCCAATATCTTTTCAAATATTGACCTGTGATATGGTTACCATTAGGTATGGATTCACAATGATGATATTCATAAAACCTCCTTTCATACGAGGTACTACCACTACGAGTTTGTAGTGATGCCATTTGGGTTGACCAATGCACCCGTGAACTTTATGTGTATGATGAACAATATATTCAATATATACCTGGATAAAAAAAAATTTGTATTTATAGACGACATCCTAGTTTAATCTAAGAGTAAAGAGGAACACGAGGAGCACATTCGGATAGTGCTACAGGTGTTACGTGAACACCAGCTCTACACCAAGTTTAGTAAATTTTATTTTTACAAACCACAGATATAGTACTTAGCTCACATCATCTCTAATAAGGGGATAGATTTGGACCCAAAAATTATTAAAGCCACAGAGGATTGGCCTACCCCTACTAGTGTCATCGACATTAGATCCTTTTTGGGATTAGCTAGTTAGTACCGAAAGTTCGTTGATAACTTCTCGAGGATATATTGTACCATGAATGCTTTGCAAAATAAGGAAAACAAGTTCTTATGGATGACCAAGAGCAAGGAAAATTTTCAAAATCTTAAACAACTTTTGACGACTCCACCGATACTACGAATTGCATATCCCGATGGGGATTTCGCTGTTTGCACGGATGTAAGCAAAGAAGGGCTTAGAGGATTCCTCTTGTAGAAAAATTACGCAATCATTTATAAATTGTGGAAGTCAAAAGAACACAAAAATAACTACCCCACCCATGATCTTGAGTTAGAAGCCATCATCCACGCCTTGAATATGTGGAGGCACTACCTCACGGGGAAGAATTTTCTTCTGAAAACAGACAATATGAGTCTGAAGTATTTATTTGAGCAACCGAATGTAAATGCCAGGAAATCCAAATGGTTGGATTTCCTCAATGTGTACCATTTCAAGCTAAAGAATATAAAGAGAAAGGAGAACAAAATTGTTGATGCTTTAAGTTGACAATCTCATATGATATATGAGGTGACTTTAAGTCAAACCATTTTGATTGACACGAGAGGATTAGAACGAAAAACAAAGTTGACCCTTTCTATGTTGAAATATTCAAGAAGGTCTAGGAGGATAGGTTATTTCAGCAACAAAAAGAGTACAAGGTAGACAAAATGAGACTGCAATGGTCCAAGGAGAGATTGCATGTTTCGGAAGGAGGGGACATTAGGTCCAACATCCTCACTAAATTTCATCGGACACCCTATCGGGGAATCCGGTATATCAAATGATGATATCCACAGTAAAGAAACACTTTTTCTTATGTAAGTTAAAGGATGACATAGATTTTTTTATTGCAAAATGTCAAGAATGCCAGCTGTTCAATGCTGAGAACCAACATCCTTCGGGGTTGATGTAGCCATTACCCATTCCAGAATGGAAGTGGGAGGTCATTGGTATGGATTTTATCATGGGTATACCAAAGAGTAAAAATAAAAATGATTTTATCTTTGTAGTAGATAACAGATTGTCAAAAGAAACACACTTCATTTCAGTGAAGTTGACCTACAATGCAGTACACATTGTCGACATCTTCTTAAAGGAGATATTTAGATTGCATAGGATATCTAAGGAAATAATCTTAGATCGATATATTAAGTTTACCAGAAAATTTTGGTGATCCTTATTTTCTGGATGAGAGATACAGTTGAACTTTAGTACTGCTTACCATTCGCAGGCAGACAGTATGGGTAAGCCATATTGTAGAGGACATGATTAGGACGCATTTCATGAACAACCCCATAAAATGGGAAGATTACCTACATCTTACAAAGTTTGCATGTAACAAAGGATACTAGACATCCACCAAGATGAGTCCATTTGAGGTATTCTATGGACGGAAGTGTAGAACACTGGTTACTTGGGATATCCTGGTGGATCGGCTCATGCTAGGGCCCAACTTACTAAAATACTTGGAACAATTGGTTACCAAGTTCCAACTGAAACTTAAAGAATCACAATACCGCCAGAAAAGCTACGCGGATAAGAAAAGAAAAGATAAATATTATCAGATAGGTGACCATGTTTACTTGAAAGTAAAATCAAAATGAAGCTCATTGAGCTTGGGAAGGTGTTGTAAGTTAGCACCTAGATTTTTTGGACCCTTTCAGATATTCACCAAGAGAGAGCTAGTGGCATATGAGCTAGATTTACCCGCTCACATAAGAGTCCATAATGTTTTCCATGCATATTTATTAAAGAAATATGTTTATGATAATAAACATGTGATTGATTGGTCATTTTTACATGTGGAACCTGAAGGGGAGTTTGCACTTGAACCCCTCCATATACTGGACAAGAGAGATGTGCAGCTAAGGAAGCACACCATAGTCTAGTTGAAAGTGAAATAGAATCACTTAGAGGCTTATGAGGCTACTTTGGAGAATGAAGGAACCATGAAAAAGGCTTACCCAGCCTTGTTTCATGATTTCCATTCTGAGTCCCAGGAACACTAGGGACGATGTTGGTCTCAATGGAGAGGGATGTAATGTCCCAAATTTTGAACTAACACTTATGGGCATAAGTCCCATTGCTTATGATGTTACTTTGATGTTTTATTTTGTATATTGGGCCCAAGACCCCATTGGACATGAACATGATGATTTTTTTGATATATTGGGCATAACCCAATTGCATATCTATANAATCCTGCCAAGTTGATGTTGAGCATAAGCTCTAGAACATCAGATCCTTGGCATTGTATCGCTAGGTGTATCCTACAAATACATCCTAGCATTAGTGTTGATAAAGGAGCTCTGGAATATCACTAAGTTTGTAGCTCCCTATTTTTAGTGTTGAGTATGGGCTTTCGATAAGCGCTAGGAGTTACTAGAAAATTAGTATGTTGAGTGAAAAAGAACTACCATGTTATATGAGGGAATCCAACATGCAAGGAGGTTTAGAGTTTCCTACCCTAGTTGACCTAACCCCTACCTAAAGGCCTTATTAAAGAAAGTGACTAAGCTAAAAGAAAAGTGTCATATGATTAGGGATCATGCTATACGATACCTAAAGTTAAAATGTTAACAAATGGTATATAAATAAATATATAATTTATACATGATATGTATAAAAGAGTATGCATAGTAATAATACTATAATGTCCCTAAAAATTGAAAATAATTTTTTTTATTAGTCTAGTTAAACACTACCTATTATGGACATTATTGAACTTGTCGAATGTGTCGTACTCTATCGTACTGTTGATTTGTCGTAAGTTGTTCTTACGTCCTACTTCCTTACTTTCAGTTATTATTATTACTATGTTTACTTATGGTGTCAAAATTTTGATTACTATTCTATTATTATGGTTATTCATTGCTGCGTATGTTATATACTTTGATTATTTACTTCATTGTTATTTTACATGTGTTTACCATTGTATACCTGACTCTAACTTAACCTTGTTTTTGGAACCAAAGTGGTCAGAGTGGGGGGAATAGTTCTCCCATGTAACTGGCAGAGAGGTAAAAGTTTCTACTTGTCTAGCAGGCTTACTTAGTTATGTTGAACTAATGCACTCTTAACCTGTTTATATGCAGGTGTACGTTAGCGATGGAAAACTTGTTACGAAGCAAACGTTTTGATCACTAGTACTCATAGTTACAGCTAGTGCCACCTACTGGTTGTTATTATTGTTCCTTATAGAATTGGGTTAGTGACAAGGTCATTACCACATTTATCCTTTATATGACATAGACCGGTTATCAAAATGACACTCATTATTGATAGTGTAATTATTATCAACTATTCAATCCTAGTATATTCGTATTTCATGTTTACTTTATGAAAATTAATTAACTTATACTTTCTTTTTATACTTTTACAAGTTCATAAATTGTTTGTTAAAAAGTGAAACTTGGATTTATGCTTAACAACGTACCATGGCCTATTGCATATTCCATGGTATTAGGCTTAGAGCCTAAAGAGTTTGATGAGCATAGTCCTAAGGTGTAAACCTATCGTATGCAATGTATGTGACATCTTAAAGCTGGTATTAAACTTAGGGTGGCAAAATTTATAACATAGCACATAGGGTTTATAACATTGTATGAACATGGAGGCAATCGATATTGAATCGATTATAAACTATAGCAATGTGGGTTTGTGATTTGTTAATGGACCACATGTTGGCACCATTAATGATCATTGGGAAGTGTGGCAACCCAACATAGGGTTTGGCTCCACGACAAGGTTTGGTCATTTTGTAGTTTTTTTGCTTGCTATTTTTCCTTTGCACTCATGGTGAAGGCGACTTCAAGGTTAGAAAAAGGTATGGTTTCATTTGGGTTTCACAAAATGTTGTTGGTTTGTGGCTTGGTCATGATTTCATACTTCTCATGCATGTCGTTGTCTTGTGGTTATAGGTGACAGGGTTGGCGAGGAGATGCAAGGTTCGTAGCTCGAATGCAAGTTCATGGGTGATGCCATATCGTTTTATTATAAGCTTGTAAAAAAGTCTTCACTTGTCACCTCTTGGCTTTATGGTTGAGAATGAGGTTTATCTCGTTGTTGGTTAGGTTTTAATGGAGTCTAGTTACAATAGTACTCTGCATTGTGTGCAGCAACAAACCTTGGGATTTATTATGGGGTTTCGTTGGCCTTCAAGTCTGAGTTTATAAAGATTTGGGTTTTGTAATTATTAAGATGTTTTTAGTAGCGCTGGGATCCTCGGTAGTTTTGATAGTCTCTCTATGTATAGTATAAATGGTGTTTTGATTTATGATAAAATCCAAGACAACACCAATGCTTGCAATGGTGCCATGGCCAATCGAATCGACTGTGTAAAATTTTATATGAATGTTTATAAATGTATGCTACATTTATTTCAATGGTTATTTATGCTATATTTTATGTGGCATTTTCCTGCATGGTTAGACTGTGTAGATTCGATTCCATAAATTGCTTTAGATGTAAGAATGTAAATGGTGACAACGTATGCCTTAGGGCCATGCTGTGGATGGCATGGGAACTCTCCATGGTAGCTGTGATAGTGTAGATTGGTGCATACTTACTATTTTATTAATTAATGTGTATTTAAAACCACTACAAAGAAGACCGTGGGTGTAAACCCTGTGTGGGAAAACTGTTTTGTAGGTTTTTTCATTGACAGCATTAAGCATTGAAGTAGTTAGTTGTTTTTAGTTTGTTGTTGATTATTTAATGGGGCCGAGGCCATGGATTTTAGTGTATGTGGAAGTAAGGGTCTTACGACCTCTATCTAAAGAATTTGTTTACTATTGACATCCCACATACAAACTGTGTATAGCGTGGCTTTATAAAATGTAGAAGGACTCTACATGATTCAAATCTAGGTTGATGTATATTATGAGGGTTTACTATTTGTAATGGTTGTGATTTGGGGCTTAAGTGCCCAAAATATTCGATCCTGCAATCTCTTGTATAATTACTTTGGATTGTTTAAATGATTTACGGTGTATTTTAATGTTCTTGGGATTTTTAATATAAGCACCATTGTGTTTTATGGTATGCGATTTGGAATTTGTATTAGAAGAAATTTGAGGTCTAAAATGGGCCTCATAAGGAAAATAATAAAATAATAGTTAAAATAATGAAATAATAGTTATTAATTTTGGAGGAAGAATGAAAAAAAATACTTTTTGTGTTCATATTTTCGACATATCTCCCTGTGTTTTTACTCAAATTATGAGCGGGAGAGCTCGTTGGATGTGGGATTTAATTTTGCATCCAACGAGTACCCACACTGCATACTTTTGATGGACCCCGCTACCCCAAAAACAATAAATATCTGAAAAAACATGGTGATGATGTCATCATCACATTTTTCAGGTATTTATTGTTTTTGCGGTAGCGGGGTCCATCAAAAGTATTCAGTGTGGGTATTCGTTGGATGCAGAATTAAATTTCGCATCCAACGAGCTCTCCCACTTGAAATTTCAGTAAAAACACAGCGAGATATGTCTAAGCTACTTCCAATGAGCTCTCCCCCTTTATGTGGATTTTAATATGATAGGTTTGGAAATTGTTATTTGAGATACTTCTTCGTAACATTTATGATAATGTTTAGTTTTAATTATACAGACCTTAAAAGGTCTGAAGTGATTCTTATCCTAGCTCTAGTATGGGACGTTTAAATGTTATCCTTAGATGTAACTATAGTTTTGATAGATTAGAAATATAATTATTTTCCATACTTGTTTATATATATATATATCTTACTAGGTTCTTTTTAATAAATTTATTGTATTGTATAAATATAATTGAAACCTAAATCTGAACAGGTATTTTCTTTTAAAAATATAATATGCCTTTGCTAAGAATATGAAATCTATCAACAGAGTATATAGGTCAATGAACAGCTATGAACTTAATCTAAAAAGGATACCTAGTTTGTAGGAACACACAGTTTAAGTATCCAAGATAGAACATAAGTAAACTAAAAGTGCAAAACCCTTGATAAATATTTAAACCAGAATTAAATTGCAGAGATAAACTTAAATAAATCAAAACCCTTAGATAGTTCTAGCATAGAGATTACATTTTTAGCCTAGGGTTTATAATTAAGAATCTAAACCCTTAAAGGAATTTTCACGGGGAAAAAAAACCATCTAGGGTTAGAATATATAATATAAACCCTAGCATAGGAAATGAAATAGGCACTCTAGAAGCTCATACCTGGAAATTTGAAGCTCCTTTAATGGTCAAATCCTACACACTCAATTAACCAGTATCAAACAATGCATAGGAAGATATGACCTCTATATTAGATGACTAAATCACTTGGGAACAACCACGTTCCATGCAACCATGACCCATAACCATTCCTAGTTTAAATTCAGATCCTCCCAGCCCCCCAGTTGGTTCCAACATACAAGTAGCTTAGAGATCCTAAGGCAAGGCTGCCCTAGTTTGTATATCAAGTCTGGATTAGTTCTCCTTCTTCCTCTTAGGTAAATATCCTCCAAGAACTCTCTCTTGAGAATTAGAAGGTAGAATAATGATGCCAAAAATATATGATAACATCCCCAAGACTCTCTTTGTCGTGGTACTTTATAGGGATACTTTTCAGTCAAAGGGGAAGTGAAATCAAGAATTGCTTCATCTTGATTTAACCCTTTTCATTTAATTTAGTACTTTTAATATTTAACATAGGAACTTTTAGCTAGTTCCTAAATTGAATTTTATAGGTATTATACTATTTATTTTTGTCTTAGTAATAATACTAATAGATGGAACTTTTCCTTGTTTCTCACATTATTAATATTATTACTATATTTTTTCTTTATACATACCATGTATAAAATACAAATATATAACATTTGTTAACATTTGTCTTCGGGTATCACATATTGTGATCCTTAGATTTAAAACACTTTCTTCATTAAGGTCATCATGTAGATGGTTAGGTTTATTAGGCTAGGTGACTCTAAACATCCTTGCATGTTGAATTATCTTGTATAACATGGTAGTTCTTTAGCACTTGATGCGAATACAAAAATTCAAAATTTCATTTAATCGCTTATAGATAAGTCTCATGAGATCAATATTTTTCTAGAGTCATTTTCACTCAGGAGTCATTAATTATTTTCAGTAAATCCTAGTGCTTACAAGAGCCCATACTCAACACTAAAAATAGGGAGTTACAAACTTAGTGCAATTCCAGAGCTCTTTTCTAAACACTAATGCTAGGATGTACTTGTATGATACAACTAGGGATACAATGGCCAAGGATCCGATGTTCCAGATATTATTATGCTCAACATCAACATGGAAGGCTCCAGGGCTTATGCCCAACAATTCCAAATTATATTTTCATGTGTTCCAAAGCTTCATTATCAACACAAATATAATACTCATGTGCTCAAGATCTTCTCGGTCAACACAAACATCAATCACTCAAATGCTCCAGAGCTCATCGCTCGACCCAAAACATCTCATCAATCATGTGCTTCAGGGTCTAAGCCCAACACAAACAAGAATATATATATATATATA
>LPNX010850182.1:128993-148265 GCA_001517045.1 Pseudotsuga menziesii
GGATCATGCCTATAAGTGTTAGGTCAAAAATTCAAGATATTACATCCCCGCTTAGAACAACACCGTCCCTGGTGTTCTAGGGACTCATAATGACATCATGAAATAAGGCAGGGTAATCCTTTCTCATGATGGCTTCATTCTCCCAATTAGCCTCATCTCCTTCGAAGTGATTCCATTGCACTTTCAACTGGACTATAGTGATTTTCCTATGCTACACCTCTCTTTTGTCCAATATATGAATAGGTTCAGGGGAAAACTCTCCTTTAGGTTCTACCTGTAATAAGGACCAATCAACTACATCTTTAGTATCATAAACATATTTCTTTAATAAATATGCATGGAAAACATTATGGACTCTTATGTGTGCAGGTAATGCTAGTTCATATGCCACTTTCCCTCTCTTGGCCAGTATTTAAAAAGGTCCACAAAACCTAGGTGCTAACTTACTGCACCTCCCTAAGCTCAAGGAGCTCCATTTTGTTTTTACTTTCAAGTAGGCATGGTCTCCTATTTGATAATATTTATCTTTTCTTTTCTGATCCGCATAAATTTTATGGAGGCCTTGTGCTTCTTTAAGGTTCACCTGGACCTTGGTAACCAACTGTTCCAAGTCCATTGATAAATTATGTTCTAACATGAGTCGATCCACTAGACTATCCCAAGTACCCCGGGTTCTACACTTCTATCCATAGAGTACCTCAAAGGGACTCATCTTGGCGGAATCCTGGTAACCGTTGTTATATGAAAACTTTGCAAGATGTAGGTAGTATTCCCACTTAGTGGGGTTGTTCATGACATACATCCTAAGCATGTCCTCAACAATTTGGTTTACTCTTTCTGTCTCCCGGTCTATCTACGGGTGACAAACAATACTAAAGTTCAACTGTGTTTCTAATATGGAGAATAAATATCTCCAAAAGTTTAGGTTTCCTGTAAATTTAGTGTTTCTATCCGAGATGATTGTGTTGGGTATCTTGTGCAATCTAAATAACTCCTTCAAGAATATATCAGCAATGTGTACTTCCTTGTAGGTTGAATTCATAGGAATGAAGTGTGCTTCTTTTGATAATTTGTCAACGACTACAAAGATAGAATCATTTTGTTTCTTAATTTTCGGTAGACCAGTGATAAAATCCATACTAACAACCTCCCACTTCCATTCCAGAATGGGTAATGGCTGCAGCGATCTTGAAGGATGTTGATGCTCATCTTTGACCAGCTGACATTCCTGACATTTTACGATAAACATTGCAATATCAGCCTTTCAAACTTAGGCTAGAAAAAGTGTCTCTTGATGATGGATATCATCCTTTGATATCCCAGATGCCTCGAGTAGGGTTATCGATGAATTTTTGTGAGGATGCTTGACCAAATGTCCTTTCCTTCTAGAACATACAATCTCTCTTTGGACCATAGTAGTCCTGATTCATCTACCTTGTACTCTTTTCGTTGTTGAAACAACCTGTCATCTTGGAATTTCTTGAGGATTTCTACATAGAAAGGGTCAACTATGTTGGTCATTTTAATCCTCTCATGCAAATATGCATCGGTTTGATTTAAAGTCACCTCATATATCATATGAGTTCGTCGGCTCAAAGCGTCAACAACCTTGTTTTCTTTGCCCTTAATATGCTTTAGTTCGAAATGGTACTCGGTAAGGAAATCCAACCACTTGGCTTGCCTCACATTGAGATCTATTTTTTCGAATAAATACTTCAGACTCATATTTTCTTCCTTCAAAAGGACTTTTCTTCCTATGATGTAGTACCTCCACATCTTTAATACATGAATGATCGAAGGTAACTCAATATCGTGCGTGGAGTAATTCTTCTCATGTTCTTTTAAGTTTCATGATTCATAACATATCACATGATCGTGCTGCAAGAGGAATCCTCCAAGTTATTCCTTGCTTACATCTATGAAAACAACGAAATCCCCATCGGGATCTGCAATTCGTAGTATTGGTGCGGTCATCAAAAGCTACAAAAGTTTTTGAAAACTTTCCTCGGACTTGGTCATCCATAAGAATTTATTTGCTTTATTTTTCAAAGAGGTCATGGGAAAATCTATTCTCGAGAAGTTCTCAATGAACTTCCGATAATATCCAGCTAATCCCAAAAAGGACTTAATGTCAGAGACACTAGTAGGGGTAGGCCAGTCTTCTATGGCTCTAATCTTTTTTGGGTCCGCAACTATCCCTGTCTCGAAGATAATGTAACCCAAGTACTGTATCTGTGGTTTGTAAAAGTCACACTTACTAAATTTACCCTAAAGCTGGTGTTCTCATAACAATCGTAGTACTATAAAAGGTGTTCTTCGTGTTCCTCTTTAATCTTAGAGTAAACTAGGATGTCATCTATAAAGACAAAAAAAAAATGTATCCAGATATTTACTGAATATGTTGTTCATCATTGACATAAAGTTCTTGGGTTAATTGGTCAACCCAAACGGCATTAATACAAACTCGTAGTGCCCAAACCTTGTACGAAAGGAGGTTTTGTGAATATCCTTATCGCAAATCCTTACCTGGTGGTACCTAGATTGCAGGTCAATATTTGAAAATATTTTATCTCCTCCTACCCTATTGAACAAGTCATCAATCCTAGGGAGTGGGTATCGGTTCTTGATAGTCATTTTATTCAGCTGACGTTAATCGATGCACATTCGCATCGTACCATCCTTTTTCTTGACAAACAGTATCAGTGCTCCCCAAGGAGACACACTTGGTAGGATATACCCTATTTCTATCAACTCTTGTAATTGCAATTTGAGTTCCACCAACTCTGGTGCACTCATGCGGTAAGGGGATTTGGAAGTCGAAACTGATCCTGGTGTCAGTTCTATGGAAAATTCTAGGTCTTGTTTTGAAGGTAATCCTGGGATTTCCTTGGGAAACACGTCCTTGAAATCTACAAGAATAGGAAAATAATCTATGATTTTTTCTTTCTTAAACTTTATCTATCAGATGTTTACTACAAAAAAATTTCAACCTTTCATAACGCATTTTTTTGCTTGTAAAGCAAATATTTTTCCTTACAAAAACTTTCTTTGGAATGCCCTGAATCTTCACTTGATTCCCTTAGTTGTTTGTACACAAGATTGACTTGTGTAGGCATTTGAGCATGACATGGTGTTGTTCCAACCAGTCCATGCCAATAAGTATATCATATGATCCTAAGGGTAGGATGTTTAGGTTTACTTTCATTGGAAAACCATTCAGGTTTACCTCGCAATATTTAACTATTTCTGAAACTTTCTGTTTCGTGCTTGTGGCTAACTGAACCAACCAAGGTTTATCATGTTTGACCCTCCCTAGTTTGCATAAATCAACAATTTTAGGTGAAACATAGATCCAGAAAGCACCAAGGTCAATAAGTATTGAAATAGAAGTGTTCAAGATATTACCTTCTATCTCAACCATGGTAGCTTGATGGTCTTCCTGTTGGCCATCCAAAGCTGCATAAATATGCAGGGTTCCAGATATGTCCTCTATGGTTGGTTCTTCTTGTAATTTGTGCAAGACCCCATTGGTATTGTTCTTACAATCTCGGGCATAATGAGGCCCATTGCATTTCTAGCAGTTGATCGGTATCGAGGTAGCATTGGCTCCCCCAGCTGCTACTACCTTGTTAGCATTTGGAGCTGGTACATATGGTTTTGTACATGATTTGTTGAAGTTCTTGTTTGCTGGAAAACTGTTGTTTTGTTTCTTATGCGGGGGTGGGCTAAACCCTATTTTGCAGTTATCAGAGAAGTTCTTAGAATTGTCTCTATTTCTATTCATGTTCTCTTGCCTTAGCTTTCCATGCTTATAGTAGAGCCTAGTTTTGTGCAATGTGGTGTCCAAAGTTTTAGGCATGTCGAAGTCAATCCTTTCTCAAAATTTGGGAGGAAGACATCCTAAAAAATGTTGGACTTTTACCTTTTCTTCCTTGATATATGGTACGCAATGTAACAGATCTAGAAATATGTTGATAAAAGCATCCATAGTCATGGATCCCATACATATTTTATGAAACTCTTTTACTTTTCTATCGAAGAATTTTTCCAACATATATTTTTCTTGAAATATTTTGGGGAAATTACCCAAGCGTATTTCCTTTAACTCATTCTTTTGGTATGTTTCAAATATCTCCACCATCTTGTTGCTTTTCCATTTAAGTTATAGATGGAAAGTCGAGCCTTCATCTTGCTTGAGTAGTTGTGAACTTGAAAATATTTGATCATACCCAACACCCATTCTTCAGCTTTCTTCCCCGTGTTTACTTTCTCTTCATAGGTCGGGGCTCTTATTTTTCTGAACTCCCCCTATAGGTTATCATCATTTCTTTGTCTCTTCCTACATGGAGAAAGAGAGCCATCACTAGAAGGGCTGTGATGATCTCCTTCCGGAGCTTTAGGGGTACATTCCTCTTTTTCTTATTCTCTTAGGTTGCTGTCCTGTTTATGGTAAGCGTCCCTTTTGGACTTGTTTATGGAATGAGTGGGTTTCCCCTATGGGTTTCCTCCGGTCATATTTCTCAGTAATGCTTCATTAATATCTTGCTGTTCTTTTCTCTCATTCAGAAGATATTCTAGGAAACTTTGCAATTCTGCTTGAAGACTGTGTATGGTATTCAAAATGTCAGAATTTAGTTCCACCACCAGTCCTGCTTCCTACGTGGGGGTTTTCATCTTTCCTTGCCAGCTGTCATCTTCTTCAGTGTTCATGATTTGAACTGTTCTATAAAAATTTCCTGAAATTGGAAATTTTAAATCACAGGAAAATTTCTGTTAGTTAACCATATTTAAAAGAAACATACTTTATTTTCTTTGCAGCGAATGTTTGGTACACCCATTGGTCTCTTAGTGTTGAAACTGTTCTTTGATACCACTTGTAATATCCCTAAAAATTGAAAAAAAAAATTATTACGCTATTTAAACACTACCTATTCTAGACATTACTGAACTTGCAGAATGTGTCGTATTCTATTGTACTGCTGATTTGTCGTAAGTTGTTCTTACATCCTTCTTCCTTACTTTCAGTTATGATTATTACTATGCTTACTGGGTTTACTTATGGTGTCAAAATGTTGATTACTATGTTATTCTTATGGGTACGCATTGTTGTGTATGTTAGATACTTTGATTATGTACTTCATTGTTATTTACATGTGTTTACCATTGTATACCTGATTCTAACTTAACCTTATTTTTGGAACCAAAGTGGGTGGAGTGGCGGGACTAGTTCTCCTATGTAACTGCTCGAGAGGTAAAAGTTTCTACATGTCTAGTGGTCTTAATTAGTTATATTGAATTAATGCACTCTTAACCTTTTTATATGTAGGTGTCCTTTAGTGATGGAAAAATTGTTACGAAGCGCTGACCGTTTTGATCACTAGTACTCATACTTATAGCTAGTGCCACCTACTAGTTGTTATTGTTGTTCCTTACAGACTCGGGTTAGTGACAAGGTCACTACCACATTTATCATTTATATGACATAGACTGGTTATCGAAGTGACACTTATTATTCATAGTGTAATTATTATCAACTCTTCATATCCTAGCATATTCATATTTCATGTTTACTTTATGAAAAGTAATTAACTTATACTTTCTTTTTATACTTTTACAGGTTCATAAATCATTTGTTAAAAAGCGAAACTTGGCTTTATGCTTAACAATGTACCATGGCATATTGAATATGCCATGGTCTTAGGCTTAGATCCTAAATATTTTGATGAGCATAGTCCTAAGGTGTAAAACTATCAGAGGCGATGTATGTGATATCTTAAATCTTGTATTAAACTTGGGGTGGTGAAATTTATAACGTAGCACATAGGGTTTATAACATTGCATGAACATGGAGGCAATCGATATTGAATCGATTATAAACTATAGCAATGTGGGTTTGGGATTTGTTAATAGACCACAGGCTGGCACCATTAATGCTCATTGGGAAGTGTGGCAGCCCAACGTAGGGTTTGGCTCCACAACAAGGTTTCGTCATTGTGTAGTTTCATTGCTTGATTTTTTTCCTCTGTGGAGCATAGTGAGGGAGACCTCTAGGTTAGCAGAAGGTATGGTTTCATTTTGGTTTTGCATCATGTTGTTGGTTTGTGTCTTTTTCATGATTTCATACTTCTCATCCATCTCATTGTCTTTTGGTTGTAGGTGACAGGGTTGGCGAGGAGATGCAAGGTTTATAGCTTGAATGCAAGTTTGTGGGAGATTCCATGTCATCTTACTATAATCTTGTTAACAAGTATTCACTTGTAACCTCTTGGATTTATGGTTGAGACTGATTTTTATCTTGTCTCTGGTTGGGGTTTAATGGAGTGTTGTTTCAATAGAACTCTGCATTGTGTGGACCGATAGACCTTGGGGTTTATTGTGGGGTTTCGTAGGACTTCGGGTCTGAGTTTATAAAGACTTGAATTTTGTAATTATTAAAATGTTGTTAGCATGGTTGGGAGCCTGGGTGCTTTCGACAGGATCTGTGTGTATTGTATAAATGGTGTTCTGATTTATGATAAAATCCAAGACAACACCATTTCTTGCAACGGTGCCATGGCCAATGGAATCGACTGTGTAAACTTTTATAATATTATTTATAAATGTATGCTACATTTATTTCAATGGTTATTTATGCTGGGCTTTATGTGGCATTTTCCTTCATGGTTGGACTGTGTAGATTTGCTTCCATAAATTGCTTTATATGTAAGAATGTAACTGGTGACAACGTATGGCTTTGAGCCATGTCATGGATGGCATGATCACTCTCCATGGTAGCTACGATAGTGTATATGAGTGCATACTTATTGTTTTATTAATTAATGTGTATTTAAAACCAATGCAAAGAAGAATGTGGATGTAAACTCTGCCTGGGAAAAAAAAATTGTAGGTTGTTTCATTGACAGGATTAAGCATTGAAGTAGTTGGTTGCATTTAGTTTTCTATTGATTATTTAATGGGGACTAGGCCATGGATTTCAGTGTATGTGTAAGCAAGGGTATTATGACCTCTATGTAAATAATTTGTTTACTATTTATAGCCCGCATACAAATTGTGTATAGCATGGCTTTATAAAATGTAAAAGGACTCTATAGGATTCGAATCTTGGTCATTGTATATTATGAGGGTTCACTATTTGTAATGGTTGCAATTTGGGGCTTATGTGCCCACAGGATTCGATCCTGCATTCTCTTGTATAATTAATTTGGATTGTTTAAATGATTTATAGTGTATTTTAATGTTCATGGGATTTCTATATAAGGGACATTGTGTTTTATGGTATACGATTTGGCATTTGAAATGTCCACGGGATTTGATCCTAGGATTTCTTGTTTAAGTAAATCGCTTGTAAATTGACATCACAGCGATACTATGATTATTATTACATGGTTGTTGTAGGTAATATTAAGACATGCAATTTCTATTTATGTGGATTTTAATATGATAGCTTTGGAAATTGTTATTTAAGCTACTGCTTCGTAATGTTAATAAATTTATTGTTTATGATAATGTTTAGTTTTAATTATAAAAACCTTAAAAGTTCTGAGTTGGTTCTTATCCTAGCTCTAGTATGTGATGTTTAAATGTTATCCTTAGATGTAACTATAGTTTTGATTGATTAGAAATATAATTATTTTTCATACTTGTTAATATATATATATATATATATATATATATATATATATATATATCTTACTAGGTTCTTTTTAATAAATTTACTATAGTGTATAAATATAATTGAAACTTAAATTTGAACTAGTCTTTTAAAAAAAAAATTTAATATGCCTCTGCTGACAATATGAAATTTGTCAGTAGAGTATATAGGTCAATGAACAACTATGTGCTTAATCTGAAAAGGATACCTAGTTTGTAGGAACACATATTTTAATCATCAAACATAGAACATAATTAAACTAAAAGTGCAAAACCATTGATAAATATTTAAACCATAATTAAATTGCAGAGATAAACTTAAATGAATCAAAACCCTTAGATAATTCTAATAGAGAGAATACATTTTCAGATTAGGGTTGATAATTTAGAATGTAAACCCTTAAAGGAATTTTGACAATGAAAACCAAAACATCTAGGGTGAGAACATATAATATAAACCTTGGCATAATCTAGCCAGCACTTTAATATAGGAAATGAAATAGGTAGTCTAGAACCTCATACCTAAAAATTTAAAGCTCCTTTAATGGATGAAAATTGCACACTCAATTAACCAATATTAAACAATTCTTAGGAAAATTTGACCTCTATATTAGATGACTGAATCACTTGGGAACTACCACGTTCCACCCAACCATGACCTGGAACCGTTCTTGGTTTAAATTCGGATCTTCTTGAGCTAGTTCCAACATGCAAGTAGCTTAGAGATCCTAAGGTGAGGCTTCCCTAGTTTGTATATCAGGTCTGGATCAGTTATCCTTATTCCTCTTATGGAAATGTTATCCAAGAAATCTCTCTTGAGAATTACAAGGAAGAAAAATGTCTCTAAAAAGATACGATGAGATCCCCAAGCCTCTCTTTGTCTTGGGAATTTATAGACATAATTTTCAGTCAAAGGGACACCTAAATCAAGAATTGATTCGTTTCTTGATTTAACCATTTTCATTTAGTTTAGTACTTTTAATATTTAACTTAGGAACTTTTAGCTAGTTCCTAAATTGACTTTTATAGATATTATACTATTTAATTTTTATCTTAGTAATAATAGTAATAGATGGAACTTTCCTTCTTTCTCACATTATTAATAATATTACTATATTTATTCTTTATACATACCATGTATAAAATACATAATAATATAACATTTTTTAACATTTGTCTTGGGGTATCACATATTGTGATCCTTAGACTTACGATACTTTCTTCATTAAGGTCATCAGGTATATGGTTAGGTCTACTAGGCTAGGAAAATCTAAACATCCTTGCATATTGGATTCCCTTGTATAACATGGTAGTTCTTCAGTACTTGATGAGAATACAAAAATTCAAAATTTCATTTAATCACTTATATATAATTCTGATGAGATCAATACTTTTCTCGAGTCATTTTCAGTCGGGAATCATTAATTCTTTTCAGTAACTCCTAGCTCTTACTGGAGCCCATACTCAATGCTAAAAATAGGGATTTATAAGCTTAGTGAAATTCTATAGCTCTCTGCTCAAAACTAATGTTAGGATGTACTTGTACGATACACCTAGGGATACAATGGCTAAGGATCGGATGTTCCAGAGCTTATGCTCAACATCAACATGGAAGGTTCCAGGGATTATTTCCAACACTTCCGAATTATATTTTCATGTGTTCCACATCTTCATGCTCAACACAAAACATCTCATTGATCATGTGCTTTAGGGTCCACACCCAACGTAAACAAGCATATATATATATATATATCATCAACAATTGGCTTACGCCGAATATATTAAAAAAATAATCATGTTCATATGCAATGGGGTTTTCAACCTGGTATATAAAACATCAAGATAACATCATAATCAATAGGCTCATGTCTATAAGTGTTAGGTCCAAAATTTGGGATATATAATTTATACATGATATGTATAAAAGTGTAAGTGCAGTAATAATACTAGTAACTATAAGTAATAATGAAAGGATCCACATGTTATTGTTATTACTAATGATAATTAAATATTAAAATTACCTAAATTAAATAAAAATGGTTATTTCAAGAAATGAAATGATTATTGATTAAACTGCCCCTTTTCCTAGAAAGTCTATCTATAAAAACCGAAGCCAAAGAGAGGCTTGGGGATATCTCTATCTTTGGATTATTCCAGAATTTTGCCTGATTACTTTCAAGAGAATTCTTAGTGAATATATATCCTAAGAGGAAAAAGGAAATGGATTCAAAACCTGATATCCTAGATAGGGAATCCTTCCCTTAGGAGCTCTAAGCTACTTGCATGTTGGAACCATCTCGGGGGGATATAGATTGAAACCATGAACGATTTTAGGTCATGGTTGGGAGGAACATGGTAGTTACCAAGCTATTCAATTATCTGAACAGAGGTGAGATCTCTCTATGAACTTCGTCGGTAGTGACATGCCCTATATACGCTCATATGTCGGAGGCCCTACTCTTATCTAATCTTCTTTATTCCTTCCGGGTGTTATCTTCTATCTGGATGAGAGTTTGCATTATGCCAAGATTATGGAGGGTTTGGTCTAGAGCGTGAGGTTCTAATAGAAGGGGTAACCCCGACGAGGCTTTTGTCGATGTAGCGGAGTATTCTTTGCCCCAAGAAGGGGGCATGCCGAATGCAGCACCCTTTAATTGGGGGGACCAGTATATGGCTGAAACACCCATGGCCATTGAGGCTTTTATAGCAATTAGGGAGATTGATCTACTACGTGAATTTGAAATGATTATGGGCTGCCCACTGATCCCAAGCCTGTTCTGGTCTATGCAGATTTTGTTAGCCAGAGATATTCAAGCTAAAATTCGAATAGCCCCTGGCATCTGCGAGGTGATGGACATAATTCACAGAGGACAACAGGACAGCGTTGCGGGTTTTCACTTGCTGGAACAGATAGCCCAGAATTTGCTAGTAAATCCAGAAGTTGAAGCATTGAACCTGGGTCAAACACCAGAAAACTCCCCAACCTCTACCATGAAACCTCCCTGGGAGGCTTGAAGTTAGTGGAAACTAGTTTTGGCTTCTCTCTAAGCCACTCTATTTATCTACGTTGAGGTGCTCCTGGTTTGGATTATAGATATTCCCATGGTTATGGTTTATTTTGTAGTTCAATGTTTCTTGAAACTATATGTAGGCCATAAAGGCTCTTTTAGTTCCTATAAAAGTATGTAAAGGGTTTGTAGGTATGTAGAATGTATTTCTGGATTTATGCATGTAGGCCTTAATGGCTCTTCTTTTTCTTGGGCTGTTGGGGCTTTGTATTGTGATTATGGAAGTAATGGTTCTATCCAAGACTTAGAAGTGGAAGAGACCAGTTTTTTGGGTGGTAAGTAGGATCAAGCTCTTCCAAGCCCGATATTTGTCTTGGGTTGGTCTGCAGTAACAGACAATTTTAAGAAGGGTCCTTTTTGGGATGACGGTCAAGCTCCATCGACTGGTGGTTTAGCCATGCCCTATAACATGTTTGTATTTTAATAGATTCTCTTACTTACAAAGAAAAAGGATCTCTCTATGAACTCGTTAATACTGGGTATTTGAGTGTTCAGTACTTTCATCCATTAAAATAGCTTCCACTTGTAGGTATGAGGTTCTTGATTTTCCTTTGCAATTTACATAGGTTTTCTTATTAACTGAGATTAAGTTCTTAATGGAGATTTAGTATCTATCTGCTATAGGTAGGTTATTTTATCTACTCAGCCATGATATTCTAGTTAGGAAAATATATCTTCTTCATATTTATAAATGATATACTATCACCTTTAGCTTTATCAGTAGAGAGCATTTAGTCTTTGTTATTTTTTTTCATTTTATTATTTACAGGTTAAATCTCAGTCTTCTCTAATAGAGGTATTTCTTAAAAACAGAGCCTAGATTTTTAAGTGAGTTAGATTTCTTGTTTATTATTTCAAGTTCAAAATATAGAAATAATATCATAGATTTTGTACCTAAATATTATTCATGGGGGCTTCACTTATTAACCAATATCCTATCATGTTACTTCATATTGTGGGTTTTAAAATTATCAAAAATTGAACCAATATATTGCAAGTATTGGGGGGGATGAGGGGTTTAAGGTGGGGGTGGGTAGGGTGGTTTATAAGGATTGAGGTATTAAAAGGGGTGGGGAGGAGGTTTTAAGTATTAGCAGGGGGTTTCAACAAAAATACTTTGGGGCAATATCTCTGGAAAATAAGGGTATTCTTTAATATCCCATGATTGCATGTGCTATGTGAGAAGTTCACTAAGTGAAGTCCCCGTGATATTATTAACCCTAACTGAGTAACTTTATCAACCTAAAAATACTTAAAAACAGAATTTATGTCTTTTATCTACTGACATATTTCATATTTCTAGTAGGCTAGTATAAATTATAACCATCAAAATATTACCTATAGTCTTAGCATAAATTCTATGCATAAAATTATAACTTAAATATCATTGTTGAAAATTTGAATAAAATAACGAAACAAAGATAAACATAGTTAACCTATTATTATAAACATACTAAATATCATAACAAACTCCAACACAAATGACTTCCACTTTATAACTTTATCATATCGTATGCCATCCATCGAGACATCTCAAGGTCTGTAGGCACGATTATTATAAACAATAATAACACTATATACTAATCAATATAAAGAGAAACATTAACTTAATACACACTCAATATTAAACACACGTATCCAATTGAAGGATTCAGGACCAAATCCTGTTGCAACTTCTGCCCAAAAGTTTCCACAAATAGGTTGTATTAAAAGAACCAATTCACACATTCGATGATCCAGGATCGAATCCTGTGGGCTCATTTTTAAATACAAAACCAACATTATATCATGTTATGTCAGGGATCTAATCTTGCAGGATACGATTTGCAAAACCGCCAACACTTAAAACCAATTAAAACAAATACATTGATAGAGCTAGAATGCACAAGGTTTATCTAGTAAGCCATTACATAGGTCGCATATACACATGAGGGTTGAAACCACAACTATCAAATCTTGTACATAAAACTCAATTTAAAACCTTAATCATAGTCACAATTTCTGTCACAGACCCACTTTGAATGAAAAAAATAAAATGCACTTGCTGTGTTTCCTAATCACAGCTCATATCCGAGAGGTGAAACCCCATCCTTATAAACATTAAAAACAAGAATCCAATATATTTCATATACAGAGAAGGAGATCTATTTAACCTACTGTCAACGCTGCTACAGCTGCAACTTTAAACCAATGAATATACAAACAATGAGATAAGTTACAACCTTCACAATAGTAAAAAACAAGAATGTAAACTAAACCATATATTGACATAATAAAACATTAAACTACACAGTCGTGAATCAACAGAGCTTCCATTTCACGCAATGGCATGACAGTAAGTTAAACTAACCATTTAAAACCAATATGTAGAACCTTCTTTAACATACCAAAACCAGAGTTAAGATACAGGCATCAAAACACATAGGGTGACAGCCTTTCCAAGCTAGTGGTAGTATCAACAAATAAACCCCATCTTTGAGTGCATACATTTACACCTTCTATATTTCAAAATAAAAAATATACACAGTCACGTTCAACATAAGTACTATTGTAGGAAATAGCACAGTCACGTAGTATAAATAACGCATTGTTTACATATATCCAAACACCCAAATCCTTTACAAATGCATCTATTGAATGCCCATCATCCCAACTTTAACAAACTATAAACCATTTCTCACACATATCTCATGTTGTGTCACTCTTTGCACACTAAGGTCAAAGGGCTTGTGTTTATGGAGAGCTTACCTGAAAGGGTTTCACAGACATCTTGGTAGTCCCCCACCAAGCATGCCTGGAAGCTCTGTCACCTGCAAAATCAAACCAAGAATTATTAGGAGTATGCAAAACCTCTAAGCAAGGAAACCATAATACTAATGCTACAAAACCAACCAGCATGCATAACTTCCAATGGCAGGCCATCATGTTTCCTCGACAATGTTCGAGATGCAGAGAGTCGAGTAGCAGGGACCACCCATAGCACAGACCAAATGAATCCAAACGGTGAAATACCAAAGCTTAAGGTTTGAATTTCCATTTTCCAATGAGAATTTACTCCACCACCCTGGCCACCACCAACGTTGTGATATTTACCCTCACTCCTATAGTTTTAAACCCCCAAAACATGATTTGAATTGGAACCATCATAGACATAGATAAGCGGCAAGGTTCATGGCATATGGAGTATGCCATGAATGGCTCTTTATGTATACAATGTAACATTTAATCCTTTATATAAAATATGGTTAAGTCTTATGACTTAAACCTTAAAGCATTCAAGGATAAAAATATTCCAATCATAGGTTATAACCACTAAGCATAAGAATAAAACCTATCAATTCTTAAGCCACACTAATAATGATAACCAAATAGATGTAGGTCTGATAAACCCCAACTATGCATAAAACAATAACACAAACATTAGTAGTAAGAATTGATATGATAGGACTTTGGTCCTTTTGACTTCAAAATCAATGGAGTAGTATAGCATAGGTAGCATGTCAAGATTAGCGGTTGTAGCAACTCTTTGCCACCTAATGAACCTGTACAAAGAAAGTAGAAGTTTCCATTAGTTAAATATGAACTAATTAAAGAATGTAATAACAAGTAGAACCAATTAGCTCTTCAAGTGACCCCAAAAGGGATATGAGTCCCACCACTCCACCCCTTAACAATTAAAAGTTAAGCCAGGATTCTCCATAAACAACGAACAAAACTTATAACCAGGAAGTAAGATATAAACTGAGCAAGATAGATATACATGGAGTAAGACATAACTATGCAAATACATGTTTAGGTAGTAAAGCACTAGTAGAGTAATCATCTAAACTAGATCAAGTAAAACAAACATAGTTTATATTTAGATCAACAATTACATAGGAAAAATATCTAAAAATGGTAAGACGATCTTATGAAACTTCGGTGTAGAAACCAAAGATCGACACATTCCGCAGAAGATAAGTTAATGTCCATATTAGGTAGTATTTAACTGGCCTATACAAAAAAAAATATTTTCAAATTTTGGGGACATTACAAGTGGTATCAGAGTCTAGTTTCAACACTAAGAGACCTAATGGGTGTGCCAAACATTTGTTGCAGAAAATAAAGTATGTTCTGAGATTTTGTTAACTAACATAAAATTTTCCTGTTATTATAAATTTGCAATTGCAAGATTAAAAGAACAGTTCAGATCATAAACACAAAAGAAGACATTAGCCGGCAAGAAAAGTTGAATACCCCCACACAGGAAGTAGAATTGGTGGTTGAACTAAATTTTGATATACTGAAAACCATACAAATTCTTCAAACAAACTTACAAATTTTCAAGGATTATAATATGAATGAAAGAAAGAAAAATCAAGCAATTAATGAATCCTTACTGAGGAACATGATGGGAGGAATCCCCCAGGGAAAACCCACTCATTCAACGAACATGTTCAAGAAAGAATTCTATCATAAATGATCCAATAGCTGGAGAGAAGAAGGAAAAGAAGAACACACCCATGAATCTCTAGAAAGAGATTGTCATGGTCCTTCTAGTGATGATTCTCTTTCCCCTTGTAGAAAGAAATAGATAAATGATGACAATCTCCAGGGAGAGTTCTAGAATATAGATGCCCAAACCTATGAAGGGGAGAAGAACACATGGGAGAAAGATGAAGAATGGATTCTAGGTATGAGAAAAATATTTTCGACTACATAACTACTATAGCGAGATGAAGGCCTGTCTAGCCATCTATAATTTAAATGGAAAATCAGCTAGATGGTGGAGATACCTAAAGCATACCAATAAAGATGAGGTAAGAGAAATCATATGGAGTATTTTTAGCAAAATGTTTTAGGAGAAATACATGTCAGAAAGGTTCTTCAACATAAGGTTGTAATAATTTCAGGAATTAAGGATGGGTTCCATGACTATAGATGCTTTCATCAACAGATTTTTGGATTTGTTAGATTATGTTCCTTACATAAAGGACAATAAAGTGAAATACAACAATTTTTAGGATTTATTCCACCCAACTTTTAGGAAAATATTTAATTTGACATACCTAAAACATTGGACACCACCTTACACAAAGCTAGGATTTGCTATGACCATGGACAACCAAGGAAAGAAAATATCAATAGAAGCAGAGACAGTTCTAGGACCTTCTCAGACAACGACAAACTGGGGTTTCAACCCACCACCTTACCGAAAACAAAACAAGAGTTTTCCAGCCAATAATAACTTCAACCGAATAGTTACAAAGCCATATGTACCAGCACTGAATGCTAAAAAACCAACAACAAATGGGGGAGTCAATGTTGGCCCAATTTAAATCAAATGCTAGAAATTCCAAGGGCCCCGTTATGCCCGAGACTATAAAAAAAGACCAATAGAGTCTTGCACAACCTACAAGAAGAACCAATAGTAGAGGACATATTTCAAACACTGCGGATTTAGGCATCCTTGGATGGAGGACAGGAATACCACTAGGCTACCATGGTTGACATAGAAGGTAAGGCTTCTAACACTTATATTTCAATATTGATGGACCTCGGTGCTTGTGGAAGCTATGTATCTCCTAAAACTATTGATGTATTAGAGACAAGGTTAAACATGAGAAACACATGAGTGCACTAGAGTTGGTGGAACTCATACTGCAGTTGCATGATTTGATTGAGAAGGGATACATTAGACCGAGTGTGCCCCCGTGGGGAGCACATATACTTTTCGTAAAGAATAAGGATAGTACGATGTAGATGTGCATCGTTTACAATCAACTTAACAAAATGACCATGAAGAACCAATAACCACTCCCTAGGATTGATGACTTGTTCAATCAATTAGGAGGAGCCAAGATATTTTTGAAGATCGACCTGCGATATGGGTACTATCAGGTACGGATTCACGACAAGGATATTCACAAAACAACCTTTTCTATGAGGTACGATCACTATGAGTTTGTAGTGATTCCATTCGGGTTGACCAATGCACCCGCAAATTTTATGTGTATGATGAATAGTATATTCAATAGATAGCTGGATAAATATATTTTGGTCTTGATAGATGACATCCTAGTTTACTCTAAGAGTAAAGAGGAACACGGGGAGCACCTTTGCATAGTGCTACATGTGTTACACAAAAACCAACTCTATGCTCATTTTAGTAAATGTGATTTTTACAAACCACAGATACAGTACTTGGGTCACATCATCTCTGAGAAGGGGATAGTTGTGGACCCGAAAAAGATTAAATCCAAAGATGATTGACCTACCCCTACTAGTGTCACCAACATTAGATTTTATTTGGGATTAGTTGGTTACTACCGGAATTTCATTTAGGACTTCTCGAGGATAGCTTGTCCCATGATTGATTTGCAAAATAAGGAAAACAAGTTCTTATGGATGACCAAGTGTGAGGGAAGCTTTCAAAATCTTAAGAAAATTTTGAAAAGTTCACCAATACTATGAATTGTGGATCCCGATGGGGATTTTTTTGTTTGCACGGATGCAAGCAAAGAAGGGCTCAGAGGAGTCCTCTTGCAGAACGATTACACAATATGTTATGAATCTTGGAAGTTAAAAGAACACGAATATAACTACCACACCGATGATCTTGATTTAGTAGCCATCATCCACGCTTTGAAGATGTGGAGGAACTACCTCATGGGGAATAAATTCCTTTTGAAAACAAACAATATGAGTCTGAAGTGTTTATTTGAGAAACTGGATTTGAATTTCGGGAAATCCAGATGGTTGGCTTTCCTTAGCGAGTACAATTTTGAGCTAAACCATATAAAGGGCAAGGAGAACAAAATTGTTGATGCTTTGAGCCGACAAGCTCATATGATATATGAGGTGACTTTAAGTCAAACCGATTCATATTTACATGAGAGGATTATAATGGCCAACAAAGTTGACCCTTTCTATGTTGAAATGTTCAAGAGGGTCTAGGAGGACAGGTTGTTTCAGAAATGAAAAGAGTACAATGTAGATGAAATGGGACTGCTATGGTCGAAGGAGAGATTGAATGTTTTGGAAGGAGGGGACATTAGGTCCAGCATCCTCATAGAATTTCATCAGACACCCTACTCATGGAATCCAAGATATCAGAAGATGATATTCGCAGTAAAGAAACTCTTTTTCTAGACTAAGTTAAAGGCTGACATAGTGTTTTTTATCACAAAATGTCAAGAATGTCAGCTGGTCAAAGATGAGCACCAGCATCCTTCAGGGTTGCTGCAACCATTACCCATTCTGGAATGGAAGTGGGAGGTCATTAGTAGGGATTTTATCATGGGTCTACCAAAGAGTAAAAATAAAAATGATTCTATCCTTGTAGTAGTTGACAAATTTTCAAAAGCAACACACTTCATTCTAGTGAAGTTGACCTACAAGGAAATACACATTGTCAACATATTCTTAAAGGAGATATATAGATTGCATGGGATATCCAAGGAAATCAACGCAGATCGAGATACTAAGTTTACCATGAAATTTTGGAGATCCTTATTCTCCGGATTAGAGACATAGTTGAACTTTAGTACTTCTTACCACCCGTAGACAGACGAGCAGACAAAATAGGTAAACCAGATTGTAGAGGAAATGCTTAGGATGTGTGTCATGAATAACCACACCAAGTGGGAATATTATCGGCATCTTGTAAAGTTTGCATATAACAACAAGTACCAGACCTCCTTTAATATGAGTCCCTTCGAGGTACTCTATGGATGAAAGTGTAGAACACCGGTTACTTGGGATAGTCTGGTGGAACGGCTGATTTTAGGGCCCGAATTACTAAAGGACTTGGAATAATTGGTTACCAAGGTCCAACTAAACCTTAAAGAAGCACAAGACCGCCATAAAATCTATGTGGATAAGAAAATAAAACATAAATATTATCGGATAGGTGATCATGTTTACTTGAAAGTAAAATGAAAACGAAGCTCATTGAGCTTGGGAAGGTGTGGTAAGTTAGCACCTAGATTTTGTGGACCCTTTGAGATAATCACCAAAAGAGGGCGAGTGGAATATGGACTAGCTTTACCCTCTCACATAAGAGGCCATAATGTTTTTCATGCATCTTTATTAAAGAAATATGTTTATGATACAAAACATGTGATTGATTGGTCCTTATTACAAGTGGAACCTGAATGGGAGTTTTCACCTAAACCCCTTCATATACTGGACAAGAGAAAGGTGCAGCTCAGGAAGCGCACCATATTCTAGTTGAATGAGAAATAGAGGCACTTCGAGGCCGATTAGGATACTTGGGAGAATGAAGCCTCCATGAAAAGGATCACCCCGCCTTGTTTCATGATTTTCATTTTGAGTCCCTAGAACACTAGGGACATTGTTGTTCTAAGCGGGGAGGGATGTATTATCTCGAACTTTGTCCTAGCACTTATGGGCATAAGACCCATTGCTTATGATGTTACTTTGATGTTTTATTTGGTATATTGGACCTAATACCCAACTGCACATGAACTTGATGATTTGTTTGATATATTGGGCATAAGCCAATTGCATACGTTATATATATATATATATATATATATATATATATATATAT
>LPNX010850182.1:148443-227637 GCA_001517045.1 Pseudotsuga menziesii
ACATGGGTATTTGATGTCTGTGTTGAGCGATAAGCTCTGGAGAACATGAGTATTTATATTTGTGTTGAGAGAGAAGCTCTAGAACACATGAGTTATGAAACATTTGTGTTGAGCATGAAGCTATGAAGCACATGAAAAGATCAAATTGGAAGTGTTGGGCATGATCCCTATAGCGTTCCAAGTTGATGTTGAGTATAAGATCTGGAACATCGAATCCTTGGCCATTATATCTCTATGATTATCCTACAAATACATCTTTGCATTAGTGTTGATCATGGAGCTCTAGAACTGCACTAAGTTTGTAACTCCTTGTTTTTAGCATTGAGTATTGGGTCTGGATAAGCGCTAGGAGTCACTGGGAAATTAATATGTTGAGTGAAAACAAATATGATAAAGCATTGATCTCATATTATTTATGTGTAAGTGATTAAATGAAATTTTTAATTTTTGTATCTCATCAAATTACTAAATAACTACTTTGTTATACGAGGGAATCCAACATGCAAGGAGGTTTAGAGTGGCCTAACCTAGTTGACATAACCCCTACCTGAAGGCCTTATTAAAGAAACTGACTAAGCTAAAAAAAAGTTGTCATATGATTAGGGATCATGCTATATGATACCTAGAGTTAAAATGTTAGCAAATGGTATATATATAAATATATAATTTATACATGATATGTATAAAAGATTAAGCATAGTAATAATACTAGTAACTATAAGTAATAATGAAAGGATCCACATGTTATTATTATTACTAATGATAGATAAATATTAAAATTACCTAAATTAAATACAAAGAATTATTTCAAGAAATCAAATGATTCTTGATTTAACTGCCCATTTTGCTGAAAAGTTTGTCTATAAAATCCCAAGCCAAAGAGAGGCTTGAGGATCTATCTATCTTTGGATTATTTTAGAATTCTGCCTGATTACTTTCAATAGAATTCTTGGAGAACATGTTTACTAAGAGAAAAAAATAAACTGATTCAGAACCTAATATCCCAAATATGGAAGCCTTACCTTAGGAGCTCTAAGTTACTTGCATGTTGAAGCTAGCTCAGGGGGATCTAGATTGAAACCATAAATAATTCTGAGTCATGGTTAGGAGAAACGTGGTAATTCCCAAGTTATTCGGTTATCTAAACAAAGATCATATTTGTCTATGAACTTGTAAATACTGGGTATTTGAGTGTGCAGGATTTTTCAGCCATTAAAATAGCTTCCACTTGCAGGTATGAGGTTCTTGATTTTCCTTTGCAATTTACATAGGTTTTCTTATTAACTGAGATTAAGTTCTGAATGGAGATTTAGTACGTGTCTACTATATCTAGGTTATTTTATCTACTCATCCATGATATTCTAGTTAGGAAAATGTATCTTATTCATATTTACAAATGATAGGCTATCACCTTTAGCTTTATCAGTAGAGAGGGTTTGGTCTTTGTTATTTTCTACATTTTATTATTTACAGGTTAAATCTTAGTCTTCTCTAATAGAGGTATTTCTTAAAAACAGAGTATAGATTTTTAAGTGAGTTATATTTCTTGTTTATTATTTCAAGTTCAAAACATAGAAATAATATCATAGATTTTGTACCTAAATCTTATTAACCCTAACTATGGAACTTTATCAACCTAGAACTATTTAAAAACTAACTTTGTCTTTTCTCTGCTGGAATATTTCATATTGTTAGTAGGCTTGTATAAGTTATAACCATCAAACTATTACCTATAGTCTTAGGATAAATTCTATGCATAAAATTATAACTTAAATATCATTGTTGAAACTTTGAATAAAAGAACGAAACACAAGATAAATAGAGTTAACCTATTATTAGAAACATACTAAATATCACAACAAACTCCAATACAAATGACTTCCACTTTATAACATTACTATATCGTATTCCATTCATTGATACCTCTCAAGGTCTATAGGAACGATTATTATAAACAATAATAACACTATCTACTAATCAAGATAAAGTGCAGCACTAACTTAATACACACTCAATATTAAACAAACGTATCCAATTAAAGAACTCAGGATCAAATACGGTTGGTAGTTCTTCCCAAAATAAACCACACACATGCTGTATTAAAAGACCCAATTCACACATTCAACGGCCTAGGATCGAATCATGTGGGATCGTGTTTAAATACAAAACCAACGTTATATAAGATTATTCAATGGATTGAATCCTGTAAGATATGATTTATAAAAACGCCAACACTTAAATCCATTTAAAACAAATACGTTAACAAAGATAGAATGCACAAGGTTTATCCATTAATCCATTACACAAGCCGCCTATACACATGGGTGTCGAAACCACAATTATCAAAGCTTGTACAAAAAATCCAGTTTAAAACCTTAATCACGGTCATGTTTTTTGACACATACCCACTTTGAATGAAAACAAATAAAATACACATTTTGTGTTTCCTCATCAGGGCTCATATCCGAGAGGTGAAACCCCATCCTTATAAACATTAAAAACAAGAATCCAAGCTATTTCATATACATAGAAGGAGATCTATTTAAGCTACTGCCATTGCTTCTACAGCTGCGACCTCAAACCAACCAATATACAAACAATGAGCTAAGTTACAACCTTCATAATAGTAAAAATCAGGCATGTAAACTAAACCATATATTTCCATAATGAAACACTTACAAATAAAACTACACTGTCACGTATCAACAGAGGTGCCATTGCAGGAAATGGCATGGTAGTAAGTTAAACTAACCATTTAAAACCAATACACAAAACCTTTACTAACATACAAAAACCAGAGTTAAGATACAAGCATCAAAATGCATAGGGTCACAGCCTTGCCAAGCTAGTGGCAATATCAACGAATAAACCCGAATTGTGAGTGCATACATTTAAACCTTCTACATTTCACAATTAAAAATATACACAGTCGCGTTCGACATAAGTGCTATTGAAAGCAATAGCACAATCACATAGTGTAAAGAACACATTTTTTACATATATCCGAACACTTGAATCATTTACAAATGCATCTATTGAATTCCCATAATCACAAATTTAACAAATGATAAACCCTTTTCCAATGAGCATTTATTATGCCGCCCTGGCCACCACCAACGTCGTGATATTTAGCCTCACGCCTATTGTTCAAAACCCCTAAAACACAATTTGAATTGGAACCATCGTAGACATAGATAAGCCAAGGTTTATGGCATATGGAATATGCAAGGAATGGATCTTTATATATACCATGTAACATGTAAAAATTTAAATACAATATGGTTAAGTCTTATGACTAAAATCTTTAAATATTTAGGCATAAAATTTTTCCAATCATAGGTTATAAACAGTAAGCATAAGAATAAAACTTATCAATTCTTAATCCATGCTAATAATGATAACCAGATATATGTAGGTCTGATAAACCCAATCTATGCGTAAAACAATAACACAAACAATAGTATTAAGAATTGCTAGGATAGTACTTTGGTATTTTTGTTATCAAAAGCAATGGAGTAGTATAGTATAGCTACCATGTCAAGATTAGTAGTCATAGCAAGTCTTCATCACCTCATGAACCTGCACAAATAAAGGAGAAGTTTGCATTAGTTCAATATGAACTAAGTAAACCCTGTAACAAAATGTACAACCAGTTATGTATTCAAGTGACTCCAAAAGGGATACGAGTCCCTCCACTCCACCCCTTAAAAGTGAAAAGTTAAGTCAGGATTCTCCATAAACAGTGAACAAAACTTATAACCAGGAAGTAAGATATAAACTGAGCAAAAGATATATACATGGAGTAAGACATAACTACACAAATACATGTTTAGGTAGTAAAGCACTAGCAGAGTAATCATTTAAACTAGATGAAGTAAAACACACATAGTGTATAGTCACATTGACAATTACATAGGAAAAATATCTAGATATGGTAAGAAAATCTTACGACACTTCAGTGTAGCAACCAAAGATCGAGACATTCCGCAAAAGATAAGTAAATGTCCAGATTATGTAGTATTTAACTGGCCTATAAAAAAAATTAGTTTCAAATTTTGGGGACATTACAAGTGGTATCAGAGCCCAAGTTCAACACTAAGAGACCTAATGAGAGTGCTAAACATTCATTGCAAAAAATAAAGTATGTCTTGATATTTTGTTAACTAACATAAATTTTTCCTGTTATTAAAAATTTGTGATTCTAGGATTAAAAGAACAGTTTAGATCATGAACACAAAAGAAGACAACAGCTGGCAAGGAAAGTTGAATACCCCCACACAGGAATTCGAACTGGTGGTTGAGCTAAATTCTGATATACTGAAAAGCATACAAAGTCTTAAAGAAGACTTACAGAGTTTCAAGGATGATAATATGAATGAAAGAAAGGAACAAAAATCAATTAATGAAGCCTTGCTGAGGAACATGACAGGAGGAAGAACGTAGTGAAAACCCACTCATTTAGCCAATAGGTTCAAGAAATAATTCTATCATAAACGTCCCAGCAACCCGAGAGAAGAAGGAAAAGCAGAACACACCCCTCAACCTCCAGAAAGAGATTGTCACAGTCCTGTTGGCAACCCAACAACTCCCCTTGTTTTTTGTAAAATCAAAAGGGACCCCATATAAATTTTGTAAATATTGGTTTTGTTTCATTTTATCATTCTTGATTCAGTTAGTTGTTTGATGGTCTCCTTTTTAACCCTTGGTTTTCAACATTGTATTTTCTTTGACTTGGCTTTCTTTCTTTGATCAATTGCTTTCTGCAATATTTGTTCTTTGTCTTGTCTTTCATTGTATAAGGATTTTGTGATTTGGATATCTTTGTCGTTGGCATATTTTTTCCCTCTAGTTGATGAACAATACTTGCTTAGTATTAACTGAGTTTGTTTAAGTTAATCATATTCGTCGGTTTGACTTGGTTGAACGTATATAATGCTTCGACTATTTAATACAATTTTGGCTTTTCAATGGGTTTGTTAATTAATGATCATTTTGGAAGGCCATAATTATTTATTGACTAAAACCTCAACTTTAATAATTTTGTTTTACGTCTTGAAAGAGTTTATATCAAACAATAGAACCTTGTTCTTACTTCTAAATTTAAATTACCCATTCATTTTTGAAAGCATTCAATATTTGATTAAAATATCCCTATACATTTATCTCAAAGATGTCTTTATGTCCTTTGCAAATCATTATGAAAAGTCCACAATATTTGAATTGTATACATAATGAATATTTACACTAAAACTCATGGTTCGGTTGAAATGGTTTAATGTGTCATGAAGAGCTTGAAAAGAATTATTATAAACAATTGTTAAGATATCGTATACTTGGAATGAAATTTACAAAACATATTTTCATTTTATCCGCGTAAAGATCTATTTGCACCATTTAAATAATCATCCATTTATTTTGAAGTTAGTCTCATTTATAAACCATTGTGATTTAAATATTATATATTTACTTATTACGAACACTGGAATTTTTTAGGGACAAAATCCATTTTCATATGAAATTTTGGATGAGAATTATTAATTGTGTTACTTTGTTGATAGTCATAAGGTTACACCAAAGAAAATTCTGGCCCATAAAGGAAATGGAGGACATGCGGTTGTCATTTTGTACGCATCCATTGGATTATTACCAAATCAGCAATCAAGATGAAAACACTATAAAGGAAATATATTGCTCTAATGATGGCTCATTGTATTTAAAGAAAACAAAAGTTTAAACGGTTGTAAAGAATAAATGAAGCTTCTAATATAAAGATCAAGTCAGACTTTGCATGTCATGAGGTCTTTGAGTTTGCAGCATTAGATTGTATGGTTAAAGAAAGCTCGGAGTTTATGCCCATTGGAATCTCCACAGATGGCCACGACTATGATTACATTGTATGCTTTAAAATTTTAGATAAATGAGATACCTGAAAAATAGAATCGTTGGCTCTATTTTTAAGGGAAATGGTTCCATTTTAATAAAGGATTTTGTTATATCCAAAACAATTTTCTATTATCATCAATTCTGTTCCGAAGAGGCCTGCGTTCAATATGGAACAAAGCACAGATCAAGATTACTTCCACGCTTGTTAGCACGATTCGAAAGAAATATTTTGAATGGTAAAACTATTTTCCGGAGAATATGAAATCGAAAGGGAATAACACGTCATTTATTATATTTTATTGAGTTCACTTTGTAACATCCCTTACCACGTCAACCTGAAACTCATCGTGTAAGTATACATCACTATAAGTACCGATTCTGACTTTGTCAAATTGTGGATCAAATTGATAAGGTTAGAAGGCTGAAAGCTTCACACGACTAAAACAACGATTGGTGATGAATCCACTAGGGAGAAAGGGTGTTCAAGCAAGTAGAGGGTGGGGGACTCGATGAATGATCACTATGTGTGGTCAAGATACTTGTGAATGCTAAGAGAATATAGAGTTTACTTACTAACACTATAGTTTTTTGTATATAAATTTGAGTCGATTGAGAAGCGATGCTCTACTTGAGAAAACAAGGGGACCATGCAATTGTTAGAGTATCTTGAGTTAACTCTTCTATTAAATTATACGATACCAAGTCTACTATGCTAAGCGGGTTGGTATGGGTAAGCTAAATGTGCCAAAGGAAAAAGGAAATAGGCTCTTACATAAAATTATAGGAATCGTAATAACATATATATATTCCTTAAAGAAAAAGAAAGAATAAAAGGTTTTAGAGGGCGTATGACTTGTATAAGACCTTTTATTTTAACTTTTGATATAGTTCCAAATGCATTTAGTATAGAGGAAAAGGTTATTATAGGGCGTATGACTTGTATAAGACCTTTTATTTTAACTTTTGATATAGTTCCAAATGCATTTAGTATAGAGGAAAAGGTTATTATAATTAAAAGAGAAATGCTTTTAGCATAAAAACAAAGGTGATATCAAGTTATGCATAAATAGAATTAAAAGGAATTTGTATTAAACATAAAAGATATAATATATTAACCCCACATATGTTGGGAGAGAAAAAAATGAGAGCACTTCGACTTTATTAAAGAAGTCAAATGCAAAAGGAGGGGGGCGCTCTTGGAAGTTTTAGAATCTTACAAAAGGGATCGCAAGTGGAGGCTTTGGGAGAGAGACAAATCCATTTTCGGAGAGAGGCATGATCCGCCTGCTATCGCTCTGTATAAACGGTTAGTGGTATGTTTTACTTTTTGCGTTTTGGTTTTTCCAGAAGTGCGGTATTACCTACATTTATTATTTTGGGAACCTACAGGTTTTCGCCTTGCGGTTTTTTATGGAACGTACTTGTGGTTTTAGTGTCTACGATCTAGCGATATTTATTTCATTTCTATTACAGATCAACTCTAGAGTTGAAAGACCTCCGATCTTGCATATTTAAAATATCAAATTCGATTTGAAGGCTGTGAATGTCCTTGTTGTTTTACTGTCTACGATCTAGCGATCTTTGTTTTATTTTATTTCTATTACAGATCAACTCCAGAGTTGAAAGACCTCTAATCTCGCATATTTAAAATATCATATCCGATTTGAAGGTTTTGAATGTCCTTGTGATTTTATTGAATTCGATCTGGCGATCTTTGTTTTGTTTTATTGTTGTTGTAGATCGATTCTATATGGCTATCAATGATTTCATTTTTTATTATTATTATAGATCAATTCCAGATCTGGAAACGACCTGGCTACCAACATGTGGGTTGTATTCACGGATATATTCAATTCTAAGATTTGAAGGCGATATGGCTATCAACATTTTTGTTGCCAGATTAATTAGTCCTGTACATTGGGAAATCGTTGGGTTTCTTGGAGTTGAATATGACTAGAACTACATCCATCTTTAGGAGCCTGTACGCTAAAATGCGTTACCTTGTATAGAAATCAGATCCATACTGTTTGGGGTTTGGAATCGCTGGAGATCCAGATCCATGGTATTTGATCTATCATTGCGTATTGGACTGGGCTGCCATACCTTGTTTTAGAGACCAGATCCTTATTGCATGAATATACTAGAGTTAGCACGTGATGTATACCGTTTTCATTTTGGAATCGCTAAGGTTCAAGAGTCATGGCGCATGATCTATCCTTGTGTATCTTATATGATTGACTTGAACCCGATATGACCCTTCTTGGCATAGGATTGATTTCAGATCTGTGTATTTGTTGGTGAAAACCCATCAACAAACCCTCATCGACAGGGGTTCTCACTGTGTCGATGACCAGCCAGCGCGATCTCCCTTAGCACCGGTCCAAATAGGTTTCACTCTGCCCAGTAACATCCGTAGAGTGAATGAAGTCTAGCCCGAGATGTTCAAGGGAGAGCTGTCGGAACAATGTTTCTAGCAGTAAGGAGGGAGGATATGGGATCCAATGGGTTTAACAGCATAACTATCAGATTATAGAACTAAGTCAGTTATCATTAATTCATCTTCATAACTAAAGATGACATCATTTGTTTGCCGCAATAGTGTTAGCATAGTAGTATCATCCTTAAAACAACTTGAACCATCATTCAACAAAAAACACAACAGAATTGGAAGAGATCACAGAAACATCAGTAAATCATAACAGAAATGTGACAGAATTGGAATAGACCGCAACATCATCAGTAAATCATAACATATTCAACACACTTCTCATTGATATCGCAGCAGAGAAAACAAAAAGACAATATTTATGCAACAACCATCATGTCATATTAATTATGCGCAACAGATCCAAAACAGATAATTCTTCTCGACAGTAGAAGATCAATTACATCCCAAAACTCATACAGATTGCAAATAAAATAGATCACTCCTCAAAACAATAGACAAATTGCACTAGATCTCAGACTTCATATCTTTGATGTCTCTCTCCTCTCAATGATGTTATCCTTACAATTGCAAAATAAGCTATAGATATAAGCTTGAGCCTTTACATCGAAGGTCCACTTCTAACTAACTTCTAACCATTAATGACCTATGTCCACAAAACTTGGTCAACTAATATATTAAATATTAAAAAATGGTTATATTTTCGCCCATCGCACTAATCTGGCCTTGCGCAGTGTCACGTGAGCTTGCGTACCTGCTGTGACGCTGCATAACTCACTTACCAAAACCCTTGCCAATAGGCCCCCAAAACAATCTTGTGGCTTGTCCTCGAGCCACATCATGTTGACAGGGTATACGCCGATGTCTTGTCTTTGAAATCTTTGAACTGCTGTGAGATCTATCGAACTTGCAACTGGACCTTTTCGGCAACACTTTGAGAGTTGAGAAAAACTTGCTGCATGGGGTCCTCTTCCCTTTCCTTTCCATTGACCATCTGCCGACTCTCTTGCACTTCCTGCAACATTATGATTGCTTTAACAACCAATTACCCACCAACTTCTTGAAACTCATCTAACTGGGTGTGACGCTTTTGTTGACGTTTTTGGGTGCAGGAAGCTATTTGCTGTAGGTCCTTCAATTCCTTAGCCCACATGATCTGCACCATCAGCCGCATTTATTGCATCAACGTCTTCAATGTCGTCAACTGGCCTTCAACTTCTTGCACCTACGTTGTCAACTGGTCGAGTTTTTCATCCTCGACAATGTTTTTCTAGAACTGTGTTGACGCCTCCATGATTGTCTTGGATTCTTGCTCCATTGTTTCAAATTGGGTCGCTATTTCCTCAATAGAAGCCTTCCGTTTGACAACCTTCTCCAGTGACGTCGTTGGTCCAGGGAATTGAGCAGCACATTGGTGTCCTAGAGCTAGACAATAGTTTCCCCCAGTCACTTGTCCTTATCGACTGGGGTGAGCTTGGCCGTGCTCTCAAAAATATACTGACAGGCCTCAGTTATAGCTTGCTCAACCTTGCTGCATCTAGCGCACATCTACACTTTTTCAATGATAAGGTGGTCTTGTACCTTCTTAAGATCAGTAATTTCTGTAGAAGCCTTGTGCTGTAGCTCAACCTGCACCGCATTCAATGCGTTGATCGATCATACCTTCTCTTCTGCCAGCTACACCTTGACCTGATGCAACTCCTCTGCTTCTTTCTACAACTTCTTGGCTACGCTCTATGACTGCATGTATCCATCGGTCAGCTCCTTCTATCTCTCTGCCAATTCCTGGGTGGCAACATGTTGTAGATCCACCAGTACTTGAGCAAGTAACTTTTTCAGGTCCAAGGAAACGCTCTATATTGGCAGCAGTAACTGGTTCACTTCTTCCTTCCCCGCGTCGATTGCAGTCGGGGGAACTTGAACGTTCCTAGCCGAGGGCTCCATGTTGATCGATGAGACTTCCTGCATCACATGTCTTGCAGATTTCTGCGTGGAAACAATAAAAAAAATGGAATTCAACCTATATCTTACCACACCAAACTCTTCATGGTTGGACTCTTGTATTGCCTACATCGCAGTCTCAAAGGAGTCAGTGACTGCTTTGATGAGCCGCTGTAGTTGGTCCTCCATCCTTGACTGGATACCGCTGCTCGCATCGTATTCTTGGTGCCATTTGGTGCGAGTCTCCTCCCACATGCACTGTGTTTCGGCCTCAAGTTTCGTTGATGACTCATTGTCAGAGTCGTGAACACTCAAATCCTTTTAGATAGGCTCATCTGAAGCATCCGGTGGTGGCTCCTTTGAGAGTTCCTCTTGACTCACGGGGTTGTGCCATTCTGCTGACCACTCTTGAACGATAACATCCAATTATGCATCCATGACTTTGTAAGCCAGAGGTAGCCACTGCTTGTCGGGGTCCCACCGTGCCAGAATGTAAATGGAATGTGGCCCAATCGTGCACTAAATGAGCCGATGATACTTGGCCACAGTGTAATTAGATAATCGGAGAACTGCGATAGCTGTGGCTTGTAGTGCTTCTCAATAGACCCAAAAGTGAATGGAACAGTCCACTTGTCAACTGGGCTCCTCAACCGACCACAAATTCTGATATCATGCATCGCGGAAAACCTTCACCGCATCCACTGCCATTAGTTGGTAATCTTTGGGTTCCATCCAGGAGACAAGTACAATAAGAATTAATAGCCAACTATATGAAAATGGCTACTCAACCTTAGAAGCGCGAGCATCGTCGAGCAACTAGTTAAGTAAGAACAAGGACCAGTTCATTTGCATGCCTTCTACGCATTTCTGGGTGCATGTGACCACACCCGAGTTGCATTGGACCGGTCGATTCTCCCGAACAACCTTGCTCACCAAAAGCTGTGCCCTGATACACACTGCTTGTGAATTAATGCTATCAATATGATAGGTGCAACCATCATTTAGTCTCCCAAAATGAGGCATATTGATGAGCCCCAACAATCCATTGTTTTCCAACCCGCTCGCCCGTGGTTGAGGAATCCATTGAATTGGGTCACCAGGCACTATCAGAACTTATTCATAGGGAAGATCATGGAAATATTTAAGCAACAACAAATCATGGGCCTCAAACTTTAACTTGATCAAGGCAAGGATGATATCGACTGAGCAAGTCATCCCTTCTGGTAGCAGTGACAATTTTGGTGGATACTTCTGATTCTCCATAGGCTGCCCCAGCTTCACTCCCAAACATGATGAAGTGACATATTCCAGGATATCATTAACAAATACGCCCCTAGGCACCGCAGACTCTATAGCTCCTGATCTCTCGACGACCCGATCTGCGCAGTCCCCTTTCCTTGTACTTGAGCCGAAGTGCAGGTGTGGCTCTTCTGCGATGACGTGGAACTGGGCTTCTGGGCCTGCCACTTTCTCTTGGGGATGGACGAAGAGCCTACTGGCATGCTCATAAATTCTTCCTCGATAGCTGTGGGCCGAATGGGGGATTCCTTCTCACTGAAAATATTGATTGTGTCGAGGTCACTCAGCATGCCTTACTCCCCAAACCTTACAATGTTCCCGATGAATTCTAGACCTCTACTCTGCAACTCACACTCGATACTCTTCTCACTCAACTGGAATACTCAGAACAATGACTTCCTCTCGCATCCAGAGCACATTTAATAGCCATTTCCAATTTCAAACTCATCATTTCCAAATACACCATATCCATTATGACTAAATCCAGCAGTAATGACACCATATATGCTGGAGATATTACCCTTCTAATGGTCGTAACGAACATTAATGGGCATCGCTTCAACAAGCGCCGCTAGCTAACTATTTTAACTACCTGCATTTATTGCTGATTTGACCCACCCACAGCCCTGCGACTGTCGCAAGTGGTCTCTCTTTTGTCACTACTAACTCTAACCTTGCACAGCCTCTTCCTCTAGGCTCACCTTGCTATGATATAACAAATCCCCCCTTTTTTTCATAGCGCCTCAAGTGGTCCGCAGCTCTGACCCCGTCCTATAGTGCCTTAAGTGACTCCCATTGATGAGCATCGACAATGTCACACCATCTAATTCCTGTAACTGAACCGCACCTCCAAAAGTAATAGAATGAACAAGATATGGACCTAACCAGTGCATCTATAAATTACCTGGATGCTTCATGAACTTGCTATCATATAACAACACCAAATCTCCTTCCACAAACTATTTATGCTTAATGTGGTGATCATGCCATTCCTTTTGTCAATCCTTCGCAATGCAATGGTGGAATCCTGCAACAAAATGGTTCTCTTTGAGTTGGATCAACTGTGCAATGTGCTCTTCTAATGCCTCTGCATCATCCATGCCGGTTGCTGCAGCGATGCGTAGACTAGGAACAATATATGCCATGGACATGATTGCCTCTTGCCCATAGACCAGCTTAAATGGTGTCTAACCTGTCAGCCATTTACAAGTAGTGCGATAGGCCTATAGTACTACTGGAATTTTCAATTCCAATTCATCGCGATTATAATTACATACCTTTTTCAACGTTGTTTCCAATATTTTGTTGAATACTTTAACAGTCCCATTCTCCTGCGGATGGTATGGTGTACTTTTCTTATGTTGTACCTGCAACTCCTCAGTTAGTGCTCTCACAGTGCACTTGATAAAGTGACTTCCTTGGTCACTCATCAAGATCCTAGGACACCCAAACTATGTCACAATATTCTCAAATATGAACTTCGCTGCGGTTGTAGTGGTACAATCCACAACTGGTGCACCTCTTCCCACCTAGTCAGATAGACAGTTGTGGTAATGATGTATCCCACACCATTCCTCTTCCTTGGTGGATTAGTAGGACCCGCAAAATCCATGGCCCATTTATCAAATGGTTGTAGAGTTACCTATGTCACAAGTGGCATCTCATCCTGCCGCGATGGTTTACTGATGCGCTGGAAGATGTCACAACTCCGTGCATAGTCTACGGAATCATTATGCAACGTGGGCCACCATAGCCCAACATGTAACACCTTCCACACAATATCCCTTCCTCCATAATGACCTCCCGGGATTCCTACATGTGTTTCTTCTATAATGGGTCCCTACTCATGTGGTAGGATACACCGTCGCAAAATTTCGTGTGGTCCAAGCTTGTATAACTCTCCAACAATCAGCTGGAAATTTGAAGCTTTTACTACCAACTGCTTCTTCTAACTAGTCGATAGGTCTTCAGGGGCAACAGCAGTGGCCAAGAACTAAATGATTGGGGCATAATGATCATCTACGATGTCTAGACGAAATATTTGCACAACTGGAAATCCACATCGACATTGGTAGGTTCTTCTCTAGTCTTAATGTGAGACAGATGATCAAGACCAACATTCAACCATCCTGCCTTCAGAACTATTTCAAAGTCAAATTCCTAGAAAATTAACAGCCACCGACAGATATTCCCCCCAACACAGGCTTATTGACCAAATATTTCAAAGTAGAATGATCAATGAACATCTTGAAGTGTCCGCCTAACAAATAGTGTCTGAATTTTTGCAAGTCATAAACCATCACCAATCCTTCTCTTTCAGCCATTGTGTAATTTCGTTCAGCAAATGAAAACTTCCTACTGGCATATGCGATTGGGTGATCCAGGTCTCCCTCTCTTGGTTGCACAAGCACGACCCCTAGCGCAATAGAAGAGGAATCGACATGCACATGGAAATCCTTATTCCAATTCAGGAAAAACAGTATGGGTGCAGAGGCCATCTTGGCCTTCAATGTGTCAAAAATTCCTTGACATTCCTAACTCCACTCAAATGCAGCGTATTTCTTCAATAGATTCTCTATAGGGGCAGTAATCCCAACGTATCCTTTGATGAAATTGCGATAGTACCCTGTGTGCCCCAGCGTCACCTGAAGCATCTTCACATTCGTCGGCGGCGACAAACTAAGGATTAGTGCGATCTTCGCTGGATCAACAAATAGACCTTCCTTACATACTATGTGTCCAAGTAGCATTGCAAACGGTGCATAGAGAAAGCACTTCTTAGAATTTAATGCAATCTGATGCTATTGACACAGTTCGAGCATCAATCACAAGTTGTTGAGGTGGTCCCTGATTAGCCCATATACTGTCGAATCATCCATATATACTTGCAGGAATTTTTGAATAAAGTCTTTAAACACAGTGAAAACTACCCGAGAAAATATCACTGGCACATTCTTTAGCCCAAAGGGCATGACTAGATATTAGAAACAACCCCATTCAATGATAGATGTGGGCTTATGACGATCCTCCTTTGCAATCCATATTTGGTGGTACTCGAAAAAGCCATTTGTGAAGGAATACACCTCCTGACTGCCTACTCCTTCAAGGAACTCATTGGTCAATGGGGTCGGGAATGGATCATGCATGCATGCATCATTAAACTTCCTTAGATCAACACAAATGTGGACTCCACCGGTCTTTTTATCCTGAACCACCATAGGGCTTATCCACTGAGATTCTTCGACAGGCTTGATGATCCCAACATCCAGCATCCGGTCAATCTCAGCCTTCACACGGTCCTTGTAGCGTGGGTTCAGTCAGTACAAACTCTGTCACATAGGTTTTGCATCTAGTTTCAATGGGATTTGCGTATCCCCTAGGTCTCCTAAGATCCCCTTCATCTCGAAGAACCGCGTCAGAAAAATATCCTAGAATTCATGTAGCAGGTCCATGATTTTTTCCATTATTTCCTCGTCGCAATAGTCTCCAAAATTGGAAAATTTTGGGTTTTCTTTAGACCCAATGTTGAATTTCCTAATCTTCAGTGGCTAACTCATCAAATCCGCCATCATGTCTAGCACTGCAACATCGCGGCTTCCTTCTGACTCTAGGATATTAACGCTCCACAACTCATCATCATATTCAGGATCCCTAGATAGATTGTAACATGTCATCATGGATTGCATTGAGCAGTGCACATGTGGATCAATTGGGTATACGTCAGGCACGACCTTCAACACTATGTCATAGATGATTTTCAATGCATTATGTACCTCTGGGTTGGCATCCTGGAAACTAAACATCTGCGCAAAGAAAATAGATAATTCCTCGCATGTGGTGATGGTTCTGCATAGTTCTCCTGCTACATACTAGGATCTCGGCATCTCTTCTAAAGTATGAACAAAAGCATGGACGGACTCATATTTAGGTTGCGATGCCCATAAGGCCTGATATTCCATCAAGTGATCAGTGGGGTCATTCCGTCCATCATATCTCCCAGCATGATAAACCTCTGAATTGCCAAAGCGCACCATCATCAATCTCCAATGCTGTCCCCAATCATGGATCGTCTGCGTGTGTGTTGCTCACTATCATGTCGAAGTAGCCTTCAGTGCTCCATCTAGGGCCAATACCCTTTGTGGTTCAAACACTTTCACTTCAAATTCTTGAAAGAATTCTGATAACTCTAGCAGTCCTTCATAAATTGGCAACTCGACAGTCTCAGTTACTGCGCGTCGGAGAGACTATGTTATCAACCCACATTTCCTGAACGACATCTCATGTGCCCTATTTTTCCAATTTTCCAAATAATCATTAGAATCAGATGACGCAGAACTAGTGCTACGCCATCTAAGTTCACCATCAACAGTAGGGTGGATATAGTCTTCAGAGATATTATAGGTGTGATCCCAACTTCTATCGGCTTCGTCCCTCACAGGTTCAATATACTGATGTCCTTCCTAAGGGTCCATAGGGGCAATAACCCTGACATCCTGGTTTTCAAATGTCATAACCCATTTTTTGAAATTGATAACTGCCATGCTATCATTAGCCCACCCAATCCCTAGCATTGTGGGATAGAAACCTCCATCTTCAACCACTTCTATCACATCAAATTCAGCATGCCTTTTCATATCTTCAATGTCGACAACCAGGTTTGAGATGCGACTAATGGGCTCAACCTTTTCCTGATTCACTAGTCGCAGCTACACTGGCGACCATCCTAGTGTCGACTTCCCCATCTGCTACCAAGTCTTCTTGGTCAGAATGTTTACATCTGATCCGAGATCCAGAATAACAGATTCAACCTCGTAATCTCTGATCTGGATGTTCATCCTCATCTCCTTACCTGTATTCCTCTTTTGCAAGGAGTTCAATGTGGAATCCTTCAAGGCCTTATCTCGGTTGTACAACAATGTCTCAAGGTCGATAAGGGCTTCGGGGTCCCTTGCCAGCGACAAACAAATCTCAAAAAATAGCTGCAAGCTACCATGCTGTTGCAATGGTCCTGCCTCTATAGATGGATCAAAAACATATGGCATGTCAATAATCGGTAACTTACCTGGATTTATCGCGATTTCATACTTTGCCTCAATGAATGTGTCTTTCTCCGTCGCAATATCAAATTCTACCTTTCTCTTTCCAGCGAACTGAACTTGCTGACGTAGTCCATCGTCTCCAGTTCTCACACCAGCGCGGTGACAATCCCAATGTCGACATCCTTCATTCATGGTTCGGCATGAATTGTTGCAACCAACGATCCTTGATTTAGGTTATGGGATTGATTAACCCCATTGGGTTTTGATTTAATGACTAATTCCGATTTTGTGGTGGGTTCTATGGTGGGATCTAAGTCTGTGGTGGGATCTCATTCTACATTGTCAGCTGGTTCTGTACTTGGAACATTGGCTGGTTCTATGTCTGCGCATTCTACAACTAAGGAATGGTTCTAGCCTTCCATTTTGAAATTAGCTGAGGGAAATTTTCAACATTATGCTCGCTGGCTGCATAGTATGTACACTGCACATGAGGGCACTCCCTTTAGTAGTGCCCGAATACTCCATAGGTATAACACTAGATTGATTCTAGACCTCGTCCTCCTCCTCAACCGAAGCCTCCTCCTCATCCTCTGAATCCTCTACAGAATCCTCCTCAGACTCCTCCTTTCTGAAATTGAGGCTAGGCCATCTCCTATTGCAGGGGGTTTGGTTGTTGCTGGACATAGTGCGCAGCTTGAACATATTGTGGCTAAGGCTAAAAGAGTGGTACCTAATTATACTGTGGTCATGGCGTAGCTTGTGGTTGTGCTACAAACTACAACTGTGGTTGCGATAGGATAAAATGCATCTGGGATGATGGTGTTAACTGCACCTGCGCTGCTAGTTGTACCATCTATGGATGCGCTTGCATTGCCCTGGGGTCCTCACCTTTCACAAAGTATGAACCATATGTCATTTCCTGGACCAAATCGTAAGCTCAACAATTTTTATCATCGTGTCCTACTAATTGACAAAAGGTACAGTACAGATTCTCTACCTTGGTAACCATCTTTTTCATGTATTCGCAGTTCTCATGTCAATTCCCATAGACCTAACATATGTGGCACCATGGTATACCAGCACAGCTCAACGGGCTTGGAGCTCCTAAAAGAAAATAATTTCGAAACGTCGGACATGTATCCTTGGTATGTCTGTCTACATGACACTGGGTGGACCAAAGGTCGTCATGATTTTCCTTGGCCTTCTTGATATCTTGCAATTGGAATGTCAGATTAGCCAACTGTCCTTGAATCTAGTTCATCCCGACCGTGGTTTCTCCTACCAGTGATGCTTCTAATTTCATCGTGGTTTCCAGAGCCTCACTCTATGTCGCAATATTTTGTTTCATTAGCAATTGTTTGATATGTGGGACAAGTGTGGAGATGAACCACTCCTTATGTTGAACATCACTGATTTGGAAGCTGACTCGAGCCATCAATGTCTTAAACCATTGATCAAAGTCCCAAATTGTTTCATTGGGGAACTACTTGATTTCTTTCAACTCGGTAATGTACAGATCCTCAGACTTCAGCTTCTTGAATTCTTCGAATAGCCCCGTATAGATCTCATCCAATTTTTTTGCTGTACCTCCTTAAGGAACCCACATGAATCTCATGTACCACTCCAGTGCACAATCCCTGAGGGTAGTTTCCAATTGGCTTTTCTTGACATCATTGTCCATATTCTGTCCGGTAGTCCAGATTTCCCTGCATAAGAACCCGTATTGCTCTGGGTCATCGGTACCATTTCCATGAAATATTGGTAGCTTCATTTCATCGCTCACTATTTTGGGCCTTCGTCCTATGCCTGGTGCTCTACTGCTAGACTACTATTGACATGTTGCGCAAGTTGTCATAGAATGCGCATTTCTTCTTGGTGGTGGAGTAGTGTGCAGAGGTGTGGACATGTTACTACTGGGGTTTGAGCCTGCTGTTCTTTTGGGCATAGCCTGGGCTTGGTTTTCCTCATCATCACTGAAATTTTTCTTTGCCCATGTGGTTTTTCCTCGTCGCATTGCACTTCTATCGTAGTAGGACCTTCTCCTGTCCTCTGCCTCTTCTCTTGAAACCTTGATCCTCCCCTTGTACAACCACTTGTTTTCTCGATGGCCTTCACGTTCTCACCATAAATCATGCCCATCTGCCGCTTACCTTTCCATGTGTCTCCCCCCTTTCATTGCAGTTCCTACATCCTCCCCACACCAGAGTTCCACTACTCTTGGTCCATTTTCAGAATGCCTTTTTCGCAGGCAATATGTTTAATAGATAGCTACAGAGAGAGAGAAAATCTACCTCGCGGTCTGTTGAAGAACTCCCTTTATGCTTCACTAAATGAATTATTGGTATCAACTGCAAACTCGGTAATGTATCCCTCCAAGATATCGTCCAACCACACCTCAACAGCCCATGATGCCTTATTGTCTGTTTCTTGTAATTCCTGGATTAGCTCCGGAGTGCAAGATGTCGGCTCTCCTCCTTGGAAGTTTATTTTCTTAGAAGTGAACTTTGCCAGCCACTCATACAAGACAATAGGAAACTCACAAAAGAACCATTCATGAGTATCGTCGTGAATATATCTGTCCAACCAATTGCTCATCGACAGCTTCAGATTCTTATTTTCTGTTTCAGAAAACTCTTGCAAGTTTAGATCAAACCACCCCTCAATCTCTGGTTGAGTCGTATGCCAAAACATATCCTCCTTTTAATCGCAAGTCAGTCCTGGAAGCATAACCATTTTTTTTCCAAAACCCACCAACAAATCCTCATTGACAGGGGTTCTCACTCTGTCGACGCCCAACTAGTGTGATCTCCCTGAGCACCGGCCTAGACAGGTTTTACCCTACCCTGCAACATCTGCAGAGTGGATGAAGTCTCACCTGAAATGTTCAAGGGAGAGTTGTTGGAACCAAGTTTTTGGCAGTAAGGAGGGAGGATATGGGATCCGATGGGTTTAACAACATAACTATCAGATTATAGAACTAAGTCATTTATTATTGATTCATCTTCATAACTAAAGATCGCATCATTTGTTTGTTGCAGCAGTGTTAGCATAGTAGTATCATCCTTAAAACAACTTGAACCATCATTCAATAGAAACGTGATAGAATTGGAAGAGATCGCAGCAACATCAGTAAATCATAACAGAAATTTGACAGAATTGAAATAGATTGCAGCATCATCAGTAAATCATAACATATTCAAGATACTTCTCATTGATATCGGAGCAAAGAAAACAAAAAGACAATATTTATGCAACAACGATCATGCCATATTAAATCTGTGCAACATATCCAAAACAGATAATTCTTCTCCACAGTAGGAGAGCAATTACATCCCAAAACTTAGATGGATTGCAAATAAAATAGATGACTCCCCAAAAAAATAGACAAATCGTACTAGATCTCATACTTCATATCTTTGATGTCTCTCTCCTCTCAATGATGTTCTCCTTACAATTGCAAAAAAAGATCTATATATAAGCTTGCGCCTTTACATCGAAGGTCCACTTCTAACTACCTTCTAAGCAGCAATGACCTATGTCCAGTAAACTTGGTCAACTAATATATTAAATATTCAAAAACGGTTATCTTTTCACCCATCGTACTGATCTAGCCTTATGCGGTGTTGCGTGAGCATGCGCAGCTGCCACGACACTGCACAAATCACTTACCAAAACCCCTACCAACAGTATTTGGCCTAAAGCAAGGATGTAATATGGTCACCCTCTACATTTATTGGTTACCCAGGCATGCATGAGTTTAGAGCCTACGTTTGGTTCTATATTATGGGATTTTTATTTATTGGTTGTTGCTTGGAAAAATAACTTAAGTTATGTCTTGGTATAGAACCCACATAAGTTTGAAACATGGTTTACTCAGGTCTTTCCTTGGACTAACGTTGTCCATGTGTTACCTTTGTAGTCTTATAAGCACTGATTTGTGATGTGCATTGTTATCCTAGTCGTCGATCTTATGTTCTATATATGTTAAATTGAGTATGCATTTTATGGATCATTGTAAATGGTCAAACTTGATCTAGTGTTGCGTCTTTGTCTACAAGATTGTTTCAACCCTATTATGCAATTGAATATGATCCAAGGTATGTGTTGTTGCATTTGTATACTATTATAGACATTTGTAAATTGGGTGTGAGATAAGTTAGCATTGAAACGTAATAAAACAACCTGCGTTGAGTCGATTTGAAATATTGTAAACATTTCATAACATGTATAATTCCTTAGTTAATCCTAGCTTACTTTAAAATATGTTCATTAGAAACAGTATGATAAAAGCGGAACCCAACCTTGTCAATTTATGGGTATCTTATGATTTGTGAAGAATCTACATAGTAATTTTCCTTAACCTTACCTTAGTGGATTCGTTGCCCAGCTCGGGGGTGGCTCGAATCTTCATCATCATCGTCATCGTCATCACCCTCTTCCCCATCAACATCTTCATCATCATCGTCATCATCATCATCACCATCACCATCGTCATCACCATCATAATCATCATCACCATCATCATCATCACCATCATCATCATTGTCGTCATCACCATCTTCATATTCATCATCATCATCATCGTCGTCATCGTCACCATCATCATGATCATCATGATCATGATCATGATCATCATCTTCATCATGATCATGATCATTATCATTATCATCATCATCATTGTCATCACCATCATCGTCATCATCAATATTGTCATTATCAGCATCGTCATCACCCTCTTCCTCATCAACGTCTTCATCATCTTCATCATCACTGAATTCATCATCATCTTCATCGCCCTGATCATCATCATCATCATCATCATCATCATCATCATCTTCATCATCATCATTATCATCATTATTACCATCATCATCATCATCATCATCTTCATCATCATCTTCATCATCATCATCGTCATCATCATCATCATCGTCGTTGTTGTCATCACCCTCTTCCTCATCAACATCTTCATCATCGTTGTCATCATCATTGTCATCATCATTGTCATCAACACCATCATCACCACCATCATCATCATCCCCATAATCATCGTCATCATCACCACCATCATCGTCATCTTTGTCATCATCATCTTCATCATCATCCACATCATCATCGTTGCCATCATCATGATCATCATTGTCAGATCGTCATGATCATGATCATGATCATTATCATCATCATCATCATCATCATCATTATCATCATCATCATCATCATTGTCATCACCATCATCGTCATCATCAATATCGTTGCAATCATCATGATCATCATCGTCATCTATTATGTATTCTTGTCCTAATGTTGAAGTCGAGCATGCTACCAAGTGGGTTATTTTTCTTCCTAAATGTTATATTAAAATAATTCTTATTTTAGTGATTTGGATGATTGGATATCATTTACAAACAAATATAAGTATAAATATATACCATTTCATATCCTATGTTGAAAATTTTGATTATTGAACAAAAAGAGATTTTCATAAGCTAGTGCAGACCATAATAAAATTGTTGCATTACACATTCTCATTCCTCAATATCACTCAATCAAAAAGGAAGTGTTTCTCTCCAAAGGCTATTCTAAATTTGTTTTCTCCTATCTTCAACATTGTGTACATGTACTCCCAAATGATAATATGATTTCTATTCACCTATCATCATCACGTGGGTAGAAAAGAAGCATTATAAAATTTTGGAAAGTTTCTTGAGAGATTATAATCATTGGTATTCAACTAGAATAACATGGACATAAAAGGTCTTTTAGAAACGTTTGCAAGGTTTCTTTCAAACCTTGTGTTGGACACTTCCACGTAATTTTCCCATCTTGACGTACTATGGTAGATTGTGTTTATGTGTTCTTAGATATGTAGGTTGCATGATGCAATCTCTAGCACTCTTTAGATGCTCCTTAACTTGACATGGGGTTTTAACATGTTGTTTCCACTCTTATCCAATTGTGCAAAATACTTGGTCTTTGGCATGATATTTCTTTGAGACATTGATGCTAGGCATATGGTGCAACCATTTCTAGAATTGTTGGCATATGTGACAAGGGATTAAGAAAAACTTAATAAGTCTACATGCTTGAGCTTTTGATTTGGTTCTTTCTCATATCAATATTGTACTTTTCATTTGAATGTCATTTTATAGATGTCCTAGTTGTCAATAAGGACTTAATGGAACCTTTCATACAATCTATAAGTCCTTTTATGTGTGTGCTTAGATAACCATTTTTATAGTGATTATTTTAGGGTGCAATAATTACTGCATATATGTCGTCTTCCTTCTAAATGAGCATAATTGTGCTTCCATATGATGAAGTGCTCAATTTGACATTCCCCTTTTGTAGTATTATCTAGATTAATGTTGGATTTCATCATTCTCCAAGATGGATATGAAATGTATGGGTCCACTCAGTATTGGAACATTAAGGACTAGATAAAATGAATGGTGAAGTTATAAGTGTAAAGGAACACCATCGAGGTCCTTTAAAACATTATCTTTTTTCTTAAAAAACCATGTCAAGTTTAGCCTATGTTGTGCACACTATTCCCCAAAATAATCTATGCATGTATGGGTCAAATTTTTACATGGTTAAATGGTGGTAAACCTAGTTGTGCACCTTCTCTTATTCCTCATTTTATCCCACTATTTCTATCCCTATTATTTCACCTCTGACTCCATCCATTGTTTTGGTTCCTCTTCCATCTCCTACACCCTCCAAGTCAACATCTCTTCCCCCCTCCTCTCTACCTTCGATCCAAACCCTCTTTTCCCCTTTTATCTCCAGTACTCCCTTGGCCGAGTTAGTTATTTCTTAATTTAATCAAACCTATGCTTTATCTATCCAATCCTACCTAATCCCAACTTAATCTTTCATATCCCAAGGTTACATACTTTCCCTACTTTAATATACCACATGTTATGTTCTTCATATTTTATTCATATTTCAATAAAAATATTAAAATTAAATATATAAAAAATAAATAATAAAATAAATAAAATATAAAATGAAACAAAATAAAAACAATTCAAAATAAAACAAAACAAATATATATAACCAAAAAACACAAAAGCAAAACATATTATAATATTTTGTCGATGGACCTCCCACAAGCAAGAAGAGGATGATAGCTAGGGCAATTTGGAGTCCTCTCTAGAATTTCTCCCATCCATAGTATCACGACCTGTGAACCGCAACCATGAGGAGATAGGCGATTTGGAGGGAGAAAAGGGTTTGAGTTCGATTGTGATACAAAGGTTGAAACCTGCGGCCATCGGATTCCATCATGAGCCCATTCCTCCATTTTCCAACAAGCCATGAAAATATTGCCTCTGTAAAATATTAATCGATAATTTAACAGGTACCCAATTGTTATGAGGAATTGACACTATTGTGGCATCAGGGGCAGGGGAAAATTAATGGTGTTATGGAAATTGTGGAAGAGGAGGATTGGGAGGGTATAATTCATGTTTAGGGTATGCCAGATAGGAATAATAATAAGGGTTACATTTTTCGTTGCCATCAGGGTTTTACAACATGGCACTGACTAAAAGAGGAGGAGGAAAAACAACCTCCTACAGATAATGGAGGCTCAGAGATCTTGTGTTTGCCAAGGTCAAGGGATTTTTGTCATGGCTCGCTAAGGTACACCAGTCTATTTTTCATTCCCATTTGTTTTCCCTTATTTGATGTATGCGATGTATGTTGTTGTTGTTATTTGAATTTGCCACATCAAATTATATACATCAAATTATATACTTCTTGTGCCCTATTTTAATACCTGATTTTAGTACAAGGGTTTGTGTGAATGTTTATATATTTTTATAGGGTTTCATTTCCATTGAGCCAATTGCAATGGCTATCAGTATCTTTTTTTATTGCTCAATATGTGCCGATATAACTTGGTTGTTGCAAGGGGATTCTCTGAGACCCTGCATGAGAAATAAAACCCTTTATTCCATGCCCCCCAATAGTGAGAAGCCCCCTTCCTTAATAATATTTTTATTTATAAATGACAAATACCGGAGCTTCCCCAAGGAGGGTCAAAAATCCATTGGGTGTACTTCTCGTTTTGCATTCTCGTTTGCGAGATAAAACCTCGAAGCTACAAGGATGATGTGTCGACTCTGAGGTAGAAAAAATTTACCATTAAAATATTTGAGAAGCTAGGTGTAGTGGGCCAAGTGCTCCCACCTTTTTATGCATTTCTTCGGGAAACCCGGTCAAGTATCAAAGTTGAGTCTCCAAACCCATCTGAGTAACCCAGGCACTATTATTCATTTTTTCCTCTATAAAACCCCATTTCAGCTGCTTGGCAAATGTATGAAATTTCCTTATACTATGGAGAGTCCTTCAGGTGACCTTTTCCGGTATTGGATGGATGCATTTAAGGCAAGGTATCTAGATATGAGACTCTGCTTTTAGCACTTACTAGTAAAGGTGGCCATATGCATACTCCGTGCTTACAGTTTCCTGGAAAAGGAGATATTACTGTTTAAACCTAAGCGATGGATGCAAGTTTGTGCTTTTTGGTGTTTAAACCCAAGCGATAGATGCAAGTTTGTGTTTTTTAAGGTGGAAATTGCTTCTGTCTTGCTCCAAGAGGACTACAATTGACCCAAATTCGTCAGGCCCACAAGTGGCCTGTTTTTTATCAATACAATGGCCCTTAAAAATCTGAATCAGTAATTACAACTAATTTTCATTTGGCTAAGTGCATACTCTTATGCCATATTCACCCAAGACTTGCACCTAGAATTTAACCTAACGAGTATACTAATATTCCATTGCTGAAATACAACAAAGTAGAAATTTCAAAAGCATCTATTAATAGAAAAAAAAATTGCAAGTGCTAGATGAGGTACACAACTAAATTGAGAAACCATCAAGTATCAATTGATGGCTCATCTCTGACTTCAAAATTCTGGATCATTTTGAAAAGATAGAAAAATGTATCAGTCAATTGATGTCTTGCAATCATTTTACTTAAAATTCACTTGACAAATTGGTGTATTCTACATAAATAGTAGTAATCTTGGCAATACTAAGAAACACCTTCAAAATATCTCTCTCTGCATTAGTTCTCCGGGAGGATGAGACCATCCACAGAATCCAATCAAAATGATCACAAATTCCTTTACAATGATGGCTTATAAGGCTGCGGCCTTAATATTCTAAACAAGTAATCATGTATGTCTGGTGGTAAGTGTTCTACAAGAGAAGAGTAGTTGCACCGAAAACTAATTATATAAATTTAGATAGATCCTGAAAAGTCCCTGGCTCTTAATGCTGAGGCTGAGGTTAGCCAATATCATAACAAAAAGGAAAAACTGCAATGAAATAAAAGAATACATTTGCAATAGAATATTCACACAAATGTTTGAGGCCTTCTAAAAGATATTGATCAACAACTCTTAGAAGGTCTTGTGCAATATCTGTTGTCATCTCTACTGTACCAGTGTATATAAATCTGACATTAGTACGCCATCAAAATTGTCAAACATTCTTGGATAAAAACATATGTGAGTTCTAACATGTCATTGTTTCTTTCAATTCAGCTTGAAGTCTTTATAATAAGAATGAATCCTTCGTTATTTCCATATGCAACAGACAAAAGAAACCATAACAATTATCTCATCATTAGTTCAAAGACTTCCCAGATTATATTTGGAATTTCAATATCCTTTACCTATTTTTCCTGTTGAAGGTTCACCTTATTAGTTCTAGTCCTGCCTGGAGATGGACACATGCTTTATCCTGATGATGGTTCCTGATTCGGAATCGAAACGTTGACTAAAAATGTCTACTGTGGAATTTCCAGAAAAACCTTATTCTAACATATCTCACCACAGAAACCTACAAAATGAAACATGTTTTATCCTTAAACTGTAGAGTTCAAGACGGACCCCTAACGCCTATATTTCTGCTGGTACTAGCTCTCTCTACTATTTTGTACAGTAAGCCCTATGGACACTAACTTTAGTCTTATTGGAGCTTTAGTCTTCTTACGTTGGTATAGCCAGCAGAGAAAATTCCTTAAAAGAGTCTCCATTGGAGTGAATTTCATAACTGTAGAGTTTAATCCGCCCTATGAATTGACTTCCTTAAGAGGTCTTAGCCTAGTTTGTATAGTAATCCCTTTTGGTACACTCATTTTAGTCTTAAGGTGATGTATAGACAGAATTCCTAGACTTTTTACTAGCCATAGAGTCTCAATATTAGCTTAGATTTGATCTTTTCCAAGTGCCTAAAGCTGCTCTTACTCATGTGCTTTTGTAACCATGAGCAATATTCTAAGTATCGCCTGAGCCCAATTAGACTACGAAAAAATCGACTATAATCCATGCCACTGTTTCTTATATGCTTGGATTTTCTTACTATAACGTTAAGCTCATTATAATTCTCTCGTTACTATGGTTAATGACGTGTTACTCCCTTACTGGGATACTAGCACTATTCCCAGTAGGAAGGCGCAATAGACTCATAACAGGAGCTGCTGTATCATTCTACAGCAAAAGTAACAGGTCGTGTATATCAACTAGTCCTGATCTACATATTCTTATTTACATAGTAGTATTTGCTCTATGACATATAAGCTTCATGGGTTAGATATTAATTAAAAATCCATATCTCTGGATTAGCCCGTATACTATTTTATGGTTAGTATTTGAGGGACATTATTACACCTGAATATCGAATATATACTATGAATTACCAAGTGTAAAGTATGGCCATTAAGGGTCAACCAGGAAAATATGGATAATACAAAAAGCAGTAAGATCTCCTCGTTCTTGATACAATTTATTAAATAAAGCAAGAACCATGTCTGCATTATTATGGAGTAATTGCGCAGAGAGGCGCTCTATAGTCCAATACGGGGAGATCTTGTAACATTACGTAGCTATAAATATGATAAGAGGGAGATGTTGTAAAGTTATGTAAGGTTACTCTTATAAATGTCAGCTATAAATATTTCAGATTATTAGGGAGATGTTGTAACATTATGTAACTTTCTTTATATGAAAGTTAGATATAAATATTTATTTTTTACTTCTATTTACTCATGATGTAGATTTGATGGACCATTAATAAAAAGTGAATATTTTTTCTGCCCCACTAAAATAACCAAACACCTAAGTTCCCATTGAGAATTCTTGAAAGGTGTCGACTATGTGAGACAATTTGAAGCCAATTACTTCAATAGCCCAAACAATTTTTTTTAGAAACATCTGAAGCGGTTTCGTAAATCTCCCTATTTTGTTGGATGTATTTGTGAAATGCTGTTTGTTTATGATTTTGTATAAATATCTAAAACCATTTAAATCTCTGAACGTTTGTATGTTCTCATCATGATATTGACAATAGAGCCTCAACAACTTGATTTTCTTCCGCATCGTCACCTAGTATTGTTTTTGTAAACCCAAATCCTCTGAAACACTATTACGTAACAGGTTCAAATGTTGCTCCATATGTCCCTTCTCTATAATTTTCATATATTCTGTGATGCTATCACATCTGAACTTTGCACTCTCTGCTGTTGCATTTCTACCCTAAAATATTCATGTGGGATGACACTTTTGATGTGGAACCATTGTCTAGTGAAGGGGTTGCGGGCGCAGATTCCCAAATGGTCTCTAGGGTTTTCCGATTGTAGATGGATTGAGGCAGATCTTGATCAATGGGTAATCAGACTATTACAATATTTATTATTTTCCTTTAGCTACCTGTTTTTGTTGCTCAATGGAATTCGTGGGAGTCCTTGCAATACATTAGCATAATGATGGATGTTGTTGCTAGAGAGGTTTGGATTTTGGAGGATATTAAAGGACGAAGCATAACTTCTTCTTTATACCTTGGCATTCCCCTGGAAATTCAAACGAAACTTTCCATTGACTTGATCAAGATGGGAATTATGACAAAAAGTTTCGTCCTGGTTTTATAAAAAATTATTCCCCAAGTCGAATAAAATCGCTCTGTGACCGACAAGGGAATAATCCTTGCTTTTCTTTGGCACTAACACTACATATATATTTGCATTTTCCTTGACATTTGACTGAAAGGGAAGACGGGAACTGAAATTACAATAGTAACTGCTAGCAACACTGAAATTCCCATGTAAATTTTGTCTTGATTTTCGAAATAATAATCCGATACTAAAAAGTTAATCGTTTTGATTTATCATATGACCAGGAATCGAACTAAACTTTATGAAAGTAGGCATTTTGATTTATAATATGACAAGGAATCAAACTAAACTTTATGAAAGTCAGAATTCATGTATATTTGCATTTCATGATTAAGACAAAGAAAGCTGAAATTAATATATGTATTTTTTCATTTCATGAAAATTGAAATTAATAGATTCCACAAAGCATAGTTCCATAAAGACGATACTCCTAAATTCTAATGATATGGAAATGAGTAGCCACTGGATTATAAACCTACGAAATGGATAATATTTTTAATGGATAATATTTTTTTTGGAATTTTTTTCACAAAATAGGGCTTGAATTATTATATCTGTAAACTAAATATAGTGGAGATGTTGTAATGTTTTCACTTAACAAAATAATAAAAAATAAAAAATTGAATTATCTGCAAAATATTGTTGGTCATACACATGGTTTTAAAACCATGTACAAGGCCTCCTAAAGAACCCATGGTTTTATTGTACATGGTTTAGGAGGGCCTTGCAAATGGTTTTAAAACCATGTGGAAAGCCTCCTAAAAAACCCATGGTTTTATTATACATGGTTTAGGAGGTCATTGCAAATGGTTTTAAGACCATGTGCAAGGCCTCCTAAACAACCCATGGTTTTAGGAGGGCCTTGCACATGGTTTTAAAATCATGTATGGGGGAGAAGTTGTAATGTTCTTTCCTAACAAAATAAAAAATAAAATAAAATAGTATATGTTTCCATAAATAGTATTAAATATTAATAATAAAAATATTATATGTCAACCTTAAATAAAAAGATGTGTCTTTTGGTCTGAATCACATCAAAGCTGATAGTTAAGTGTAATACTTAAAATGAGGTTTGCACCTTCAAAGATTTGATCCCTCTTGGCGCTTGATAAAGCTTAGGATTTGGATCTATGCTGGTAGATATAACTCGAATTAGTCTATGAACCCTTAATTAGTTATGTTTCTATGCCTCATACTCTATTGCTAACCTAATTAAGCAATTAGTCAGTATATTAATTAACTATATTCTAGTATTGCATGTTCCAGGCTAATTATATGGATACCTATGGCACTGTTGTTAACAATTACCTATATTGGCTTATCTTTACTAACAATAATTAAACATCCTAGATAGTGTCTGTCTTCCACCAGAACTAACAACAATGGAGTAAATATAAGGCACACAAGTATATTTAGTGTTAACCCATTTACATGCTTTAGGTTAGCACCACTAAGTACACTACTAAGCACCCATGTTCCTTTGCCTTAAGAGCCCACTTACAAAGTGGTTTAGGGCTTCTTGGAGCTTTTGCTCGCAAGGAGTACTTAGACACAGATAAGTTTTAGTCACTTTATTTTAGAAACAAGTGGGGTTTATGAGATACAAAATCCAAATTTCTTTCTACGTATTGGCTTGCTTGGTTACTGTATGAAAGTTTCACTGTGGGGTGTACCATTTTGCTAGTTTTTTGGATCTATTCGCATCGTAAGGGGATAATGCTAATTCTCGAAGGGATTACTATTTCAGGTGAGCAAAGTTTAACGTTTCATTTTATTTGCAAATCATTGAATCATATAGAGTTGACCTAGAAACCCTTTTTGTCACTTCAAAGTTAGATTGTGAGAGGAGCATTGTTACCGCATGATAATTAAAGAGACAGATTGCTTTATGTGTATCGGTTCAACTAGTGTCTATTGGTTATCTTTCCATCCAGCTCCGCTCTCAGCTATTGATCAGAAAAAACCCGTCCATCTGGCTCCCCGTCTAGCCAGCTAACAAACTCTCTAGCCCATCTATTTACCCCATATATATAGTAGGAGTAGGCCATCGGGAAAGAGCATAAGCTATATATATAGTGAAGGAATATTAGTTAAGGATGGAGGGAGGAATAGCATGGGAAATCATTTCATTGAAGAGAGTAGTAGTGCCTTAGGGCGTAATGTTAGATAATAATGCTAAAATGACAAGTAGTAAGTCAAATGGCTATTATACTTTACTTATTTGTCATTTATATCAAGTTAAGCTCTTGGACGTTTGGATTCTTAAATTAGTGTAAGGTGGCAAGCTACTTTTGATAGTGGAACCAGGATTATATGGGGAACAATCACATGATCCAGCCCTAACACATTGGAACTTGGAAGGATCAAGCTTTATTGGGCCACTTTGGCTCAAAACATCAATAAATGATTTCTACTGTGGGAAAGGGTTTTACTCCTTCCTCTTCAAGCATAACAAGGATAAACATAAAATCATTTGGAGAGGGTCATGGTTCTTAGGTTTGAATAGTTTAAACATAAAGCACTGGTCTCTTAATGTTGATCCAGAATATAAGGTTCCAATAAAGGGTTTGGGTTTGCCTGCATTTTTTGCCTTGGATTATGTGAGACCATATAACTGTTAACATTAGCTAATACTGGAACATGCTGTGAAGGTATATAGAAACCACAAGGTAAGAAATGGTATACACAAGTGCAATAATTTGTATCAAGTTTGAACTAGAAAACAACCTTCCAAAGTAACTAGATATACAACTAAAAGATCAAATTATGTCCAAAAATTAGACTAAGAACAAATAATGTTCAAATGCAGCTTCTACCATGACTACGATCATTTTGTGAAGGATGGCCCCAAAATTGCTCTCCATTAAGAGGATGGATTCAAGAAGGTTAAAAACCAGGAAAGAGTAAAAAGAATCAATGACAAACTCAACGAAAAAAAAATAGGCCCCTAAATATGGACAAATCCCTCCTCTAGAAACTGCTAAAACTGCAGGAACATAGCATATAGCCTCAGATTCATGTCTTTAATCACCAATGAATATTGTTCAACAAGGAGTCAAAATATGGGACCTCCCCACCACCAATCCCACTTCCCTATTCACCACACTAAGATGAGGATTGGCCTCCTCTTTCCCCCAAGGAGAGACAACAAAAGAATAGAAGGATGGAAAGCTCACAAGGATGCTATAGAAGAGGAAGAAACCAACAATAATTTGTTGGCAGTGCAATCTATCGTAATATAGGCCTTTGCTTCAAGGGAAAAACCCAAACCAAATAAAGTATGAAGTTATTATCTTGGAACTATAGGGGGGTTGTATCCCTAAGAAAATAAATTCTCTAAACTCGTTGTCTGAAAATATTTCATGGTTCTTTTGCAAGAAACAAAGCTTAAAGACAATTTTTTTGCATCAGTAAATATAGGGATTTGGAAAAAAATGAATGGTTTGTGAAGGAGGCTGTAGATTTCACTAGAGGACTAGCAATATTATGGGACCTAGCCATTATCCACACAGATAATTATTTAAAATTGTATCACTGGATCTAACTGACTTGTGAAATAATCCAAACCAACCAATCATTTCATTTCTTTTGTGTGTAAGTCGCACGCAATGCAATGGAAAAAGAAAAAAGAAATATTGGATCTCCCTTTCTGATTCTCTCACTTCATCACATTCTAAGATGTTAAATTTTCATATGCTTAGCTAAGAAATCATTACTTCATTTCATTTTCATAACAAAAGCATGTAAACAGGATCACTAAAAGATAAACAAGCACAACCATACAAAAGGAACACAAAGATTTATCCTGGGAAAACCCTAAAGGGAAAAACCCAGCAAAAGCTTCCTCAATATAGATGCCCCAAAAAGATAAAAGATAAAAGATAAAACCAACAAGGAGATCAAAGCCCGATCCTCCTCCTTCTCCAGCTACTTCTCTTCTCCACTAATGCGCTACACAAGTGAGAGTGTGTGTGTCTCAAATGAAGAGCAACACACCTCTATTTATATTCACCCGTTCACTTGAATTAACTCATCCGACATGTAGGCTCGAGTTACACATGTAAGCTCAAGTAACCACACTGGGGTGCTAATGACCCACCTTTACAAATAGAGGGGACAACCTCATGAATATTATTAGTTCTTCCGATTAGAAGCATCGGGGTACAAGATAATACAAGTGGTTCTCCCGGTAGGACCATCGGGGACCACAAAAGATACAGATAGAATATTCTTCAAATTTACAATATTTCAACACTCCCCCTTAATGAGAAGGGTATTCTACAACAACATCAAAAACAACAATAGTAGGAGAGGACATCATCAACATCATTAGGGTAACACATCTATAAATCATTGGAAGCTTTTCAACATCATATAGTCTTTGTCTTCAATATTTGACGACAACAACTCTTAAATCAACATCAGCATATTTTGACCTTTTGATCAGCAACATCTTCAACACTTTGATCTTTCAATCAGCAACATCTTCAGCACTTAGACCTTTCAATCAGCAGCAACATCTTCAGCACTTTGACCTTTCAATTAGCAACATCTTCAGCACTTTGACCTTTCAATCAACAACATTTTCAGCAACATCTTCAACACTTTGACCTTTCGATCAGCAGCAACATCTTCAACACTTTGACCTTTCAATCAGCAGCAACATCTTCAACACTTTGACCTTTCGATCAGCAGCAACATCTTCAACACTTTGACCTTTCAATCAGCAGCAACATCTTCAACACTTTGACCTTTCAATCATCACCAATATCTTCATCATTTTGATCAGCAATATATTCAGCACTTTGATCTTTCGATCAACAAAGACATATTCAGCGTTTTGACCTTTCGATCAGCAACATCATCACATTCTGACTAGTAACATCATGATCAGCACTATCATCATACTTCAACTCTCAAATAGAATAATCATCATCATATTCTGATCTTTTGATCAGTATGTCATCATCATCACATACTGATCATCATCATCGTCACACTCTGATCTTTCGATCAGTACATCATCATCATCATACTCTTGATATTTTGATCAGTACATCATCATCATCATAAAAACATCATCATCATCAAAACATCAACATCATCAAAACATAAAAAATATCATCATCATCACACTCTGATCTTTCGATCAGTACATCATCATCATCATAAAATCATATCATCAAAACATCAACATCATCATCATCAAAACATCAACATGATCCTTCCTTTCGGAATTACGGGATCAACATGTCTATGGTACTCAAACGATCCTTCCTGTCAGAATTATGGGATTTAGGTCTTTACAGGGTTACTAACGATCCTTCCTTTCAGAATTACGGGATCAACACATTTGTGGAGCTCAGACGATCCTTCCTTTCAGAATTAAGGGATCAAGTCTTTACGGAGCTACTAACGATCCTTCCTTTCGGAATTACAGGATTTAGGTCTTTACGAAGTTGCTAACGATCCTTCCTTTCGGAATTACGGGATCAACACATTTGTGGAACTCAGACAATCCTTCTTATTGGAATTATGGGGTCAACACATCTGCAGAACTCATACAATCCTTCCTGTTGTAATTATGGGATCAAGTCTTTACGGAGCTACCAACTATCCTTCCTTTTGGAATTACGGGATTTAGGTCTTTATGGAGTTACTAATGATCCTTCCTTTCAGAATTACGGGATCAACACATCTATGGAACTTAGACAATCCTTCCTATTGGAATTATAGGATCAATTCAATGATCCTTTCTTTTAGAATTATGGGATTTAGTTCTTTACAGAGTTACTAATGATCCTTCCTTTCAGAATTACGGGATCAACATAGTTGTGGAACTCAGACAATCCTTCCTATTGGAATTATGGGATCAACACACGTTCTCGAATACCGAAGTCATTGGATCTATTTTGAACCGAGGTTCAAGGATGATACAATCCTACTACCTTCTCGATAACCAAAGTTCACCGGATCCATTCTAAACCAAAGTTCAAGGATGATACAATCCTGCCACCTTCTCGATGACCAAAGTTCACTAGATCCGTTCTGAATCGAAGTCCAAGGATGATACAATCCTGCCACCTTCTCAATGATCGAAGTTCACTAGATCCATTCTGAACCGAAGTCCAAGGACGATACAATCCTGCCACCTTCTTGATGATCGAATTTCACCAGATCCGTTCTGAACTGAAGTCCAAGGATGATACAATCCTACCACCTTCTCGATGAATAAAGTTCACTGGATCCATTCTGAACCGAAGTCCAAGGATGATACAATCCTACCACCTTGTCGATGACCGAAGTTCACCAGATCCGTTCTGAACCGAAGTCCAAGGATGATACAATCCTGCCACCTTCTCAATGACCGAAGTTCACAAGATCCGTTCTGAACCGAAGTTCAAGGATGATACAATCCTACTACATTCTCGATGACCGAGGTCACCGGATCACTTCTGGACATATGTCCTAGGATGATACAATCCCTCTTCATTCTTGAAGACCGAGATCTTCGAATCACTTCTAGGCATATGTCCCAGGATGATACAATCCCTCTTCATTCTCGAATACTGAGGTCTCCGGATCACTTTTGGACATATGTCCCAGGATGATACAATCCCATTGCAACATCACTACTCCCCCTTTCAAGGAAGGTCTTTCCAAACCACACCAAGCTTGTCTCGAAAGTGTTCGAACTTTACTTGGGACAGAGGCTTCGTCAGCACATCACCATCTAAACCATTATCATCTACATCTTTAGTATGTGAATACTGAACTATCACCATCTGTATCTCCAGTATGTGAATACTGAAAGCATCATCTATATCTTCAGTATGGGAATATTGAAACATCATCATCTGCGTCTTTATCTTGTATGTAGAAATATCGTATTTCTATGTGTTACGACGGAACGCAGGGTTCTCTGTTATCACAACTCTCATTATCACATAGAATCAATGTAGTATCCATCTTCAGGTCAAGGAGACCTGATATCATCTTCTGAAGCCATATGGATTCACAACTTAGTAGAGCAATCTGCTATGTATTCTGCTTCAGTCATGCTAAGAGAAATACTGGAGTGTTTCCTACTAAACCATGAACTCATAAAAAACCCCAAACAAAAGCATCTACTTGATGTGCTTTTCCTATCTGAGATACTTCTAGCCCAATCTGCATTTGTATAGCCATACAATCTGTAGTCATGGTTTCCATCATAGTATAGACCAAAGTCTATAGTCCCTTTCAGATATCTCATCACATGTTTTGCAGCTACTAGGTGAAGCTATCTTGGTTGAACAAGATATTGACTGAAGGTGTTCACAGCAAAACAAATGTTTGGTCTGGTATTTCATAAGTACATCAATGACCCAATGATATGTTTGTAATGAGTCACATCCACTAGCTCTTATGAGTCATCAACTAACAACTTCAGGTTGGAGTCCATGGGTGTGGCCATGGCTTTGAATTCCAACATATTGAATATATCTACTGCATACTTTCCTTGGTTGAGAAAGATTCCTTCTGAACTTTTCCATACTTCCAGACCTAGGAAATAATGCATTAACCCAAGTTCTTTCGTCTCAAATTCTTCTGCTAGTTTCTTCTTTCTTTCCATGATCTATTTCTCATTCCCTGTCAAGAATAAGTCATCCACATATAATAACAGGATGACAGGTTCATCTTCTAAAACCTTGGGATAAAGGTTAGGATCAACTCTACTCTTGGTAAAGCCCATAATTGACAGGAAATTGTCTATCCTTCCATACCAAGATCTAGGAGCTTTCTTCATGCCATAGAGGGCCTTCTTCAACTTACATATATGAGTCCATCTGCCTTCAACTTCAAATCCTTGTGACTATTCGATGTAAAACTCTTCCCCAATCATACTATTAAGGAAGTTTTGTCTTTACTTCATCATGGAAGCAACTACCATCATAGTTCTGAAGGAAGTGTACCTTGCTTTCAGGAGTAAGTGTCTCTTCAGAATTAATTCTGTCTTTCTTATAAAAACTTCTAGCCACAAGTCTTTCCTTACTTCTATCAGCAACATATTTTTTCTTGCAAATCCATTTGTAAGATACCACATTATTTCTTTCTGGTTTGAGTACTATATCCCAAACATCATTCTAGTATTCTTTCATCATAACATCTTCCATGAGTTTGTCTTGTCAGATCATCAACATATCCTAGTCTTCTGCATTCAACCTTGAAGGTTAGGACCCACTTTACTCTTATTAAAGTCTCAATCCATCACGAAGCTATCCATCATGTCGTACCATGTTGAACTCAGATATATTTAGTAGTCACTCCCCCTGAAGTGGAGCATCATCTTCCCTCTTCCTTCTCTACAGGTGCTTCTATGCTTGATATATACTGGTCATAGTCTATTCTTTCTGAGGCAAGTCACGAACCTTGCTTTGTACACTTGTTCTTGTAGATCCATCTGGAGGATACTACATACCTCCCTTTATGTCTCAAAATCATATCGTATACATCATTCGCCATGATCAACTGTTATTCTTTGATCATAGCTTCTTTCATAGCATTCTTCTCTTCATCTTGAGTTATCTCGCGTACCCATCGTGGTCTTCATCCTTCGAGGCGGATCTACCGCTCTCTGAAACTATTTCTTCCGTCATGGTGTCTCTAACCCTGGGAGCTTCAGATTTTATTGCAATGAATCTTGAATTGTCATCACTTGTTCTTCGGAACAAGTCTCATCCTTCTTTTCTTGGAGGAGTTTGTACAGGACCTTTCCTACAATTCAAATGCACCAATTGCATGGTTAGAACTAATTCATATGCATAACGACAAATTCTTATGCATCATGCAACTGTTTAGCCAATACAACATTCATCCATATCTCACAGAAAATTTCTAGATGCCTTCCATCTCTGCCATGGCATAATTGAGATTGTGTAATAATCCAAATATGTCAGCAAAGATTTTTGATAAGTAGCAATGGAGAGTTGTATAGCACCATGAGATACTTACCCATCACATGCATATTAGTAGTATACAGCGATTAATGCAAACAATCTATCATGCATAACACATCAACTGAATGTAATCAAATGTAAAACAATATCATGAAGTGACAATTGAATACTTGTCTTTTATTTGTTTCTGGGTAGACTCCATCTTGATCATTCTTCTTTATCATCTTCTTCATTCATGAAACCATCATTTCTTATCCAAATGATAAGATGAATAAGAGGTTCTTCAAGAATTGAGTTTTTCATATTCCTCATCGCTTGAGGGATCTTCTTTGAATGGTGAGAGTTTGATCTTCAATTGCTCCCATATTCTTCTTCTCTTCTTATGAGTCGAGCTGAAAGTAATTACTTCCTTCTACCATACATTCTTTGCATGAATGAATCCCATGATCATGGGAGTCCATTGAAGGTGGCTATCACCACTTCTGCATTCTCCACTTCTTCTTCTACCGCTTCAAGTTGTTCTGCATTCTAGATCTTCACATTCTTCAACTATTTTCTCAAAGCCATCTTATGATTTAAGTTCTTATCTTCAAATAGCTTGATCAAGGAATAAAACATCTTTGGTGTCATTAGGGAAGACACTTTTGGTACAAGTTTATTCATGATTGAATCAACAATGATCTTCTTGGCCTTGATCAAGTTCTTTTTGTGTAAGGCTTTGAGCCTCATCTCCCTCTAGAACTGGAACTTCTCTACTCATGTAGGTGTCCAATTTATTTTCTTCAGAGAGATCAAATACTTCCATGCTTGGAATTTATCAACTTCACCAAGCTCATCAACAAGCTGATGTTATAGATCACTTTGAAATGAGAACCTCAAATTCAAATAGCAAAAGATTAGATCTTACCGATTTGAGGTGTCCGTCTTGCTTCCAGAGCTGGATGATCTAGGCTTTGCCAGAGAAACCCTAATTTTAAAAACTAGGAATATTTCAGATATTATTGGATATAAATATGTATCTCTTCAAATGGAGCTGTCCAATGTACTCCTTTTCTGAAAACAGTGGAGGGAAGCTCCCGGAACAGGAATCCCTAGTTTTCCAATTTCCTCTGCAGAAATGCATGTTACTGTTTCTATGATATATCCGAAGTTACTAATCCTCTATGTCTACAATTTAGGAATAATGTAACCCCACATGTCCTTTATCTAACACCATAGTTTTCATCAGAATTTGTTTAACCAATTGGTATTTATGATCATTTGTCCAAGGTGACCTGTTACAGGACTGTTCAGAATAGTGAAGTTGTACGGCATGCCATGTGTCACTGGTTCATCTTCAGGTTTTGAAATTCAGACCAAAAAAAGTTACAGTACGTGATATTTCTGCAACATCTTCAGGAATTCAATTTGGACATCTGTAGACCAAGCTATAACAATTTTCCCCAGATGTCCTATTTAGGGATGAATTCTGGAAGAGGATGGAACACTAACTTTGAGGGATCATATCTCCCAGAATATAGTGAATATGAGGCTAAATTTTGGACATAGTGTACATCAAGATTTTTTATACAGCCTCTGAAATTTTCAGCTCATTATCCTTCGTCAATATCTAAATATAGCGAAAGTACCAAAACTTATCAGCTTTAGTATTTAGGGTTTTTCTAGCTCCGGGTCAAACTAGGGTTTGACTTTCCCGGAGTTTCACCCAACCAAAAATCTTTATCTAGGTCTCTAAACTTAGATTTTGATGAGGAGAGAAATCCTATTTTGGGCTCACTCAAAAATTCTTCTTCTTCAAGAAGCCCTAATTTCTCACACCGAAAACTAAAAATGCTCGGAATCGAATTCCGCTTCGACAGAAAGATGTGCCCTTCAATGGAGAGTCAACCTAGACTTATTTTGCTGATCGATTGTGGAGAGAGAACCAAAAAGTAATAAGCCCTAGATTCTGTAGCTGCACAATGTCTTATTTTCACGGTGGCTCTGATACCATGTTAACTTTTCATATGCTTAGCTAAGACATCATTACTTCGTTTAATTTTCATAACAAAATCATATAAAAAGGATCACTGAAAGATAGACAAGCACAACCATACAAAAGGAACACAAAGATTTATCCTGGGAAAACCCTAAAGGGAAAAACCCAGCAAAATATTCCTCAATATAGATGCCCCCAAAATATAAAAGATAAAAGATAAAACCAGCAAGGAGATCAAAGCCTAATCCTCCTCCTTCTCCAGCTACTTCTCTTCTCCACTAATGTGCTACACAAGTGAGAGTGTGTGTGTCTCAAATGAGGAGCACCACACCTCTATTTATATTCATCCGTTCACTTGAATTAACTCATTCGACATGTAGGCTAGAGTTAATCATGTAGGCTCGAGTTACACATGTAAGCTCAAGTAACCACACTGGGGTGCTAATGACCCACCTTTACAAATAGAGGGGACAACCTCATGACTCTTATTAGTTCTTCCTATTAGAAGCATTAGGGTACAAGATAATACAAGCGGTTCTCTCGGTAGGACCATCGGGGACCACAAAAGATACATATAGAATATTCTTTGAAGTTACAATATTTCAACATAAGAATGGAATCTTAGCAGGAGATTTTAACCTCGTCCTAAACAGTAAAGAGAAAACATGTGGTTCTCTTGTTCTCGACCCATGCAAAAAACAGGTAAAGTACATTATAAAAAATTTGGTTTCTTTGACATCAAACCAAGAAGGGGTGAGTAGTAGTACACCTAGATGAACTGCAGAATTGGAAAGACCCTCAGAATTTTTTGGGTCATTTTGACCAGTGGTTATTGAGGTTGTACTAGCTAATTGTTGAGACATCATATGAGATTCATAAAATGAGTGATTAATAATTATAAATGTGAGGCACCTGCAAAAGATTGTGCATTGTTATAAGTGCATATTTCCATAAGATGAAATCTCATTGATAGATTAGAAATATTTTAAAAGAATATAGTATTTGTCTGTCAGAAATATTGCTCAAGACTGAACCATCAACCTGTTGTGGTACCAGAGGTCCACTGTATGTTGTTCCAAAGAGAGAAGGTGATATAGAGAAAGGAAAAGCAGGTTGTTGGATGACATAATTGAGTAGTTGAGCCTGTAGAACTACAACATTTGTGATGCTTCCGTCAATGAAGTTGTTCTGAGCACCACTGGGTGACAAAATGCATGTAAATGTAGTGCAGCTAGCAGAAAACGTAGCTGCAGTTACCAGAACATTTCCTCCTATTGTGTTAGCAGCTCCTGCACTAACACCACTGACAGAAGTTGCACCAGTAAAAGGAAAACAGAAAACAGATCCATTCTACAAAAGAAAAGGAAATATTACAATGCTACAGTTTGTTATTAGCATGTGTATTCATAAGATTAAAGTTTTAAACTATAATTCAACAGTCCATTAAATGTTGACTTAAATTTCCACCATATCTGAAATATTGGGCTCTTTTTTTGTGCTGCTTGAGTTTTCTATGGTGAATTAGACTTTATTTTTGGTGCATCCATACATGCATTACCTTCCCTATTCTTTTCCCCATTTACATTTGAAGTAGTAGAGTCTCCATCAGCATGTCCTTTATCCTTCAGACATGTCCACAGTAAGTCATGGGACCTACCTCCATGTCCCAGAGCAATAGGTGCATATTGTTCCTATTAAACCATTTCCATATAGACCGGTTGAGCTTCCACATGGAGCAGCCCACAAGAAATTATATTTCATCTGTCATTGGAAATCAATGAAGTGGGTAATATACACATGTGTTGCACAGTGCTTCCGTGAATTTCATGTGGGAAACAGAAAGGAGGGAAGCTGCACAAAAGATTTGAATATGCAATAATCACACTATGCAATACCTAAAACTTGACTGAAATGAATATATAGAAAGTCACCTAGGTAGGTAAACCAATATATAGAAGTTTGTAATTAAAGACTTTTCTTTAGGATATGATCTCTATATTTTTGTAAGCATACAAAAGTTTTCACAAACATGTGACAAGCAACTGATCATTGAATCCACTGACAAGTAAAAATCTCCTTTACCAAGTCATCATTGTGATTACAGATCCTTATGCCTCGCTCTCAAACTTTCTTCAGATTAATTTTTACATATCTTTTAATATCCAATGCTTAAATAAGAATCTGTGATGTCATAGTGAAGAAGCATTGCTCAGTGCAATGGCCTAATTGAAAAGAACCACCATGGTTATCTTACAGCTTAGATGAACAATGTCCAAAGCAACAGTTCATACCATTCTTCACATAAAATCAGAAACAAAATCATTCCACCAAACAATTTTAAAACTTTGATGCTAGAATCCTAAAATAAGAATCTATAATGTAATAAACATGCACTTGTCACAGTCCATTAGATTCAATTTTAGTGCTCTGTAAGCAATTTCAGAACAAATAGTTAGATAGAAATGCTAGCATCAATGACATCTTAGTGCGCTGATAGACTAGCCGTTTTTCAGTTTTCAATATGCAGAGTGCTGATATAACACAAAGGTACATCCAATAGCAACTTAGAAAATTGGTCATATGTGATCTATAAAATTTTGCAGGCAACAGACTGTTAGAGACTTCGGTTGAATATATGCATGTTGATCTACATTTTCTAAACAATGCTAGAACATGCGAACCTAATAAGTATAGGGAATACCTTTGAACCATAACTAAAAACTTAGTTAAAAGAAAAGAAAAGAAAAGAAAAATGGTTGGATAGGACTTGCTTCTTCTTGTTCTCTTCTTCATGTACAGCTTCTTCCATAACTATTTTTTTTGTAAGTTCACTATCCACATGCATTAGGCCATTAAAGTTTGGAACTGTGTGATTTTCTTGTGGATCGGATGCGCTTTTGATCTCCTCTGTTGCAAAAATGCTGGTGTCTATTCTTAGTTCTTTTTCCTTGGTAGTTGAATGGTCCTCTAAATCATCTTTGGTGTTAGCCATCAATCCTATCACAGTTGGAACTAATGTTACTCCTTGACAGCTTACTTTCAAGTCCATGTCTTATAGGCCTTTGTTGGAATGGAAACAGAGATCTTGCTCACCAACAGCCAATTCTAGTGACCAACAAAGATCTGAAATTGGTGTGGGTCCTTCTTCCTTTGTTTTAGAGCTCATTCGATGGAATTTTCTTTTCATAGCTGGATACCTAAGATCATAATATGCTTCTCTATGATTATGTAGTAGATGAACCTGATTTTAGAATAGATTGCAATGTGATAGATAATAGACCAAGTGATATTTGACATGGATGCTAAAAAACCATGCCTGAAATGATATCCAGACAGAAGAAACATGAGAAACATCCTCTTTCTTATTTTTAACATATGATAGGGGCCTAGGGCATTATGTCTAGCAAAATTGAAATATCAGTAGTGTTTAATTCCTACTACCTAGGAGTCAATTTATCTTTAGTTCAACATTTATTTTTGTTCATATTCACTCATCAAACATGCATTGATATTTTGTAACAAACCAACATTTATGGTTTTATTTTCTATTTCCATTATTATTCCTTTTTTTATTTTAGAAATCCATTTATTTTGAATGCACCGAAAAGGTGCATTCTACAGCCTAGTAGGGGAGAGATGTGTAACTCCTTCTGTGCTCAACCTAGAGTTGAGATGTGTCCTTTATAAAAAAATTGTTATTAAAACTAACATGTCAGCTTAAATTAAATTTAAATTATTTAGAGTTGTAAATATATATAACCAAATAAATTAGATACACTAAAATCATAAACATTGGATTACACATTTCATCAACATTTCCATTCTAAAAAAGGGTTTTCACATTGAGATATTTGATCCCTCTTGGTGCTTGGTAGATACCCTTTTAGATGGATCTATTCTGGTGGTATTGAAATTTCAGAGATGTTTGTGCCATTCATTGCTGGTTCATTTCTTCGAGGTGAGCTACAATTGCTATAATATTTTTAGTTTATTCTATGCAGCATTTTGGTGCCTCCCCCTTGCCTGCTTATCAAACTGTTTTTGATTGAGAGAATGAGAGGTCCTACATTTTTGGACTGAGAACACCAGAAGTTCCACCAACTATATGTGGCAAGTTTTGTGTTTACTTGATGTAGTGGCAACATGCACTTCTCTTCACTTTCACATGAAGGAATTCTTTATGCTAATTTTTCAAAGGCCACGTCTTCTTGAAGTTCATAACTGATATCTTTTAATTGACATGCCATTTTTGTTTCTACCCATATTTTTTTGATATAATGTATCTGAATGGTTTTTAGTGGACTTAAGATATACATCAAGGCTTTATCTTTGGCCTTTCAATGAGTAGAATAGCCATCTGTCTCTCAAAGATTCATTAACTATGTAATAAAGCATGAAATATAGAGATTGATTAGAATACATCATTCATTTTTAGCATACATGTTTTACTATTTCAAGTTGATATATTACCTTTGGTATCTGTGATATTGAAACTCTCATCCTAATACACATAGACATGTCTATATGCATGTCTTGTTCCAACCATTTAAGGGGATTAATATATTGGACAATGAAGTCCATTGTCACTTCAACGAAAGGAAAATATGCACTTGTCTTCACTTTCATATGAAGGCATTTTTTATGCTAATTTTTCAAAGGCAACATGTCTTCTTGAAGTTCATAACTTATATCTTTCAATTGACATGCCATTGTTGTTTCTGCCCATATTTTTTGATATAATGTATCTGAATGGTTTTCATTTTCAGTGGACTCAAGATATACATCAAGGCTTTATCTTTGGCCTTTCAAGCAGGTTTTGTTGGTGAGTTCAATGAGTAGAATATCCATCCATCTCCCAGAGATTCATTAACTATGTAATAAAGCATGAAATGCAGATATTGATTAGAATACATCATTCATTTTCAGCATACATGTTTTACTATTTCAAGTTGATATATTACCTTTGGTATCCATGATATTGGAACTCTCATCCTAATACACATAGACATGTCTGTATGTATGTCTTGCCCCAACTATTTGAGGGGATTCATATGTTAGAGAATGAGGTTCGTTGGCACTTCAATGAAAGAACAAACTTCTAATATGCGTTGTTCCTATGAGAGATTTACTTTCTCAGATGGTAATAAATTTTGTTTTAGGAAACCTATTGAAGTTTTATGCCTCTTACTAGAGCCTTTTTATGGTACAATATGTTTATATCATAGATAAAGGAGAGAATAACTGACAGAGGACTTCTATTTCCAGTTCTTGACCAATGAAATGGAAGATGTAAGTACCGTTCATTTTTTCCTATTATGAGAGCAGTTGATTTGATTGATTTTTATTTAGTTAGTTACCTCATTTTCTTTCCTGTTCTTAGTTCATTATTCTTAAATTTTCTTGGCACCCTGCTGATCTGTTGCATTGCCATTTTTGAAATAATATATTGATGTCAGACCAATAATTTTTTAGCGTGGTTTTATTTTTGAAGATTGACTGATGACAAGATGTTTATGATAATATGCCAGGGTATGGTGCTAACATCGTGCTATCTATTCTTTGGACTCCCCATCTTCATCTGTTTTCCTACTTATTTAGTTGGAAAAGCCTGCAACTGAAGGACGAGTGACACCATTAGTATACTCTCGCAAAGAACCTGTAAGTATGTTTCCATCAAATGTATCTTCCTTTTCAGTTCCTTCCTTGTTTGAGGAATTTTATTTAACATTCTTTGCTCAATGCTAAATTTTTCAGCATGGCCATGTCAGTGACAGTGTTTCTTGATCTTGAATTTTGGACTCAGATATTTATGCCAATATAATTTAGATATTTTGTTTCAATCAGAGTTTGCCTTAAATAAATGGAAGTTGTCTTTCTTTTTGAAATATCATATAAATATTATATTCTTCTCAATGTGACATTCCATTGATGTTCTATTCTAGTGCCTTTTGCTTTAGAGGATGGTTGAACAATTTTTGTTTTTGTTTTTTGTAGTTAATTAATATCTTTGTCTTGTTGAATTTTAAAATTCTTCAATATTTAGTTTTTAGATACCACAAAATTCTCCGAACTTTCCCAAGTATCTTCCTCAATACTTCTACATTTCTCTATTGAGTTTGAGGATTTTGAGAGAACCCAAATGTAGCCCTATCCTGTGAGGATGTTGATACATTGTTGATACATATATCTAACCTAGGAAATGCACCAGAGAAGACAACAAATCTGATATCATTTTCTGCAAATTGTTGTTGTTAGGTCTCATATAGTGGTACACTTACAGTTGCTAGGGAATAGTGATTTTTGCAATCCCTTTAATCCAATTTCTTGAGTTTTGTTCAAAATTCCTAGAAAAGGTTTATGGATTTCATAACCTGCTTGATCATATATTGTGAAATTATAAAATCTATCATCCTTTGTTGACCATTAGATACTCAAAGTTGTGTATTGATAATTTTTACCATTATAGAGGACTCTGTAAGTTAGGTTCCCAAATTCTTAAAGGGTGCTAGCTCAATGAAAGAGCACCTTCCTTACAAGCAGGAGGTTGATGGTTCGATTCCTCCATGACTTAATGATATTACAATACAGGTTAAAAGAAACTATATTATTAAGCAAAAAATAATAGACAAGTGACCAAACAATGAGAGATAAGTGACCAAAAAAAATAACCAAAATTTGTATATAAAACTACTAAAACGACTAAATTAGTGATAAAAAATGAGAAAAGCGAAACTAGGCATTAAAAAGGATGCAACATGTGGCTCTAATGATGAAGCCAAACATGGCGTTGGCATGGTAGAAAAATAATATGCGAAACTAGGCATTAAAAATGATGCAACACGTGGCGCTAATGATGAAGCCAAACATGGCATTGATATGGTAGCGAAATAAGACTTTACTTTGGATGCAAAACATGGCACTACATAGGAACCAAAATATGGTGCAACAATAGAAGAAATATTTGGCATCATTTTGGTAGCGAAACATGATGCAAAAAAGAAGAAAAAATTGGTGCAAATTTGGAAGCGAAAATTGGCACATATTTGGAAGTAAAACATGGTGCAAAATGGGATGCTAAAGTGGTATAAAAAATGGATGCAATATTGGATGCTAATTTGGATGCTAACATTGTGCTATTAAGGATGCAAATATGGCGTTAATGGGGATGCCATTTAAGAAGCAAAAGCAGACACTCGCAAGGATGCAAAATAGGATGTTATTTTGGAAGAAAACCTCGACGTTGTTTAAGGAGAAAACTTGGACGCTATTCTGGAAGCAAAAAAATAGATGCTATTTTGGACGTCAAAAAGGATGCTATCTAGGAAGCAAAAAAAAGACGTTTTTTGAGACACTTCAAGATTTTTCCATGACGCATCCCATTTAGCGTCTAGTTTGACAACTCAATGTAAAAATAGATTACACTAAAAATGGACGCTAAATGGAACGCTAATTCCGGGATTTGTTATAGTGATATAGGTGGAATAACCTAAACCGAAAAAGATCCAATGGTTGGGAGGAAAATTCATAGGATTTTTTCAGTCGCACAGGTTGTATGCAGATTTGTGTAGTAACTGTGATGGTTATATTTTGGTTATGAAAGCATTATATCATGTTACATGTTTGTTAGGTAATGATGTTTAAATTACTACTTGTTTTATGATACCCATGTACATATTTAATATGATTTCAAGTGTGGGTTGCAGAAGAAGGTTTTCCTTAACTCGCGAAGGACAATATGGTCAAACATGTCTACAGGTACTACTTAGGAGATGAAAAGCACATCTCCCACCAGTATGCATAGAATCCGATTGTTACATGCAAAGAGATGGCTTGAAGTTTGATTATGGTCTTCAAGATATATATGTGTGCCTACTCATGTATGGAAATGTAAGAATAGGGGTGTGGACATAAGGAAATTTTGGATATGATTAAATGTTTGTATTATTTGTACATGCATTATTAGCATGATTTCGACCTTATGATAAGTTTGGTTGTAGGACTTGTAACATAGTTCTACTTATGGGGATATGGGATTTTCAATAGGGAATTTTATCTAGTATTTAGGATTCAGTTGAAGATATGCAACTATTGAAGATACATAAGTTACACATTGGGAGCAAAGGTCTCCATTTTATCTCAGCATTTGAACCATTGACGGCTAAACAATCATATGTATTGTGTATGTATGATTTTTCTGTTCCTACAAACGTATAACCTTTAGGATTGAATACCAAGTCATTATGATTTGAAATAACAATATTGGTGTACTTGAATGTTTAATTGAAAGGAAAGAACAATTTTTACACTATATACCCAGGGATCTATTGATGACCAAAGGGGATGTTACACACTCATTGCGATTATATTTTTACCCGGGTCTTCCTTCTTGTTGGACAAATTATTAATCTGTGGTTTAGATGAAGGATAGAAGTTGGTTGAACAATAATACATTGAGACGTAAGGGACCTACTCACTAGAAATAAAGAGGCCACACCAAACTCTGAGCATATATGAGATCAGAACAAGAAACAAATATAACATAATTGGATTTCTCTCATTTTTTAGGAGATAAATTTTGGCAGAAAAATGCAGAGAAATGGAGGCAAAATAACAAATTCTGAGACATGTGTTTTTTTTAGAACATACCTATTTACTAGACACGTGGGGAATCTCTTGAAAAACGTGAACCATATGAGATATTTTCCAGGTTCTTGGAACACATTTTTTCTAGTTGTGACCATCCAAGAGAGTCAGTTCAGCTTTCAGTTTTCTGTTGGTTTTTATTTTTCCTATTTAAGCAATACCAGGAAGATACATAGTGGGGGGGGAGATATCAACAAAGATACAGAAGTTTTCTTTGTATGTTCTGTAATTTTCTTATTTTCTATGTTTAAAAAATTATAATAAAGAGGAGGAAACGCAGCTGCCAAAGGGGGAAGTTCTTTAAAGTTTGGAGGAATTGTTTTGCTGGATTTTGTAATACTTCTTTCTGTTTGGTTCAAGGTTGGATGTAATAAAATAACATGAGTGGGAATGTGATCAAGATCATTATTTTGTAATAGAGCTCTACCACAATATCTTCTCTTGTTTATTTATGTTGTATCCATATTTTGTTTGGTACATATATACTTTGCAATTATGTGTTAAAATCTTTTTGTATTCCTTGGGCTTATGTTATTTTGAGATCTGTTTAAATGATTACATAGTTGCTTTAATGATATCACTTGGTTTGTCATTTTGTAGATTGTGTTATCAAATTTATTTTGTTTTAAATTTGAATGATTAACTTTGTATTGTCATTTTGATTTTAATGACATTTATTTTAAATTCAGATTTGAAAATAGAATTCATATTTCACCATGCTCCTGCATGAAGGATAGATTAGGATGTATAGATTAGGTATAATTTGGTTTTAAACTTATATTTACAATTTTATATCATAGCAAGAAACCTACGTATTTAGTAGCTGTTAGATTTGTTTTCAGTCTCGAAATTACTAAATTGTTTTGTTTCAGCTATTAGAATTTATTATAGATTAGTTTTTCATTTTAGTGTACTTTTAGTTTCAGCAACTTATCCAATACAAATATGAGACTGTCTTGTTGAGAGAAAATCCAAAAGGTAGCAGGGAATATTTTAAACAAACCGAGGGCTGTATTAAGTGCCTTGCGTGGGATTTCTCGTCATGGTGTCCTTAGTACAGAAAATCTAGCGAACAAATGGCGCTAGAAGGAGGGCCGAGGTAAAACAAGTGGTTTTATTTTTTCGATTAATTTTAATAACCATTTATCCTCTCTCGCTTTGATTTTTCATCTTTTACATATTTAATCTTCTACGTCAGTACATATGTGCATAAGGGCTAATTAGATGACAAGCTAATCATTTTTATTAATTAATTTTATCAATATTATTTATCATTCATGGATTCAGCCCAAATCTCTATTAGGAGTCATGTATCAAGAATTAATGATTCTACTCCATCTAAGATATTTTATCACTTGTCAAAAGACAAATTTGATGGTGAAAATTAAATTTCTGCAATTGATCATGTTTCTCATTTTTTGCAAAATTTCCTTACTGATCATGTTATCGATGAAGCAATCATTGGAAGATCATTCGCTTTGACTTTCAAAGGATGAGTTCAAAAATGGTTTGAAACTTTTCCATCTCAACGTTCTTTACAACAATTTTTAGGTGTGTTTATTTATGCTTTTCAAGATCCTGATTATGAGAAATTGTTTGTAGAATTATTAAATCTTAAAAGAGAATTCGATGGATCATATGAGGATTATGGAAATAGATTTTTTAATATTTGTTATAGATTTCCTTAGAAACTTGTTACTTCTATTTTTCAATTGTTCCATTAGGTTATGTCTTTTTCAAATGAATTATATCAATTAGATAAAAATCAATTTTCTTCACATAACGATATTCCGATTGATTCTAATCAAAGTTCAGAAGTTATAAATCAGCAATATTGTCCAACGTTTTTCACCTCACTTAATCAGAAGGAATATAATGTATTAGAGAATGTTATTGTCCCTTCTGATAATGCTAATTCGTGTTTATCTTTTTTTAATGAGAATAAAACTCTAAGACTAAACAAGGAAAGTTGTCATTCACATCAAGATCTTATTACTATTTTAGAAGAGAAAAAGACAAAATATGAAATGTATATTGAAAAAAATTCTCCTACATTAATTAAACAAGACCAAGGTATCATTTTAAGGGATTCCATCCCTAATTCTCACTTTTTCGATGGGCCTTATGTTTCATTTGCACCTTTACCTATTTGCAATGAACCAGATAATCTATCAGGATCATATTTTTTGGTAAAGGATACTGATCTGATTTTAGGAGAAGAAATTAATGAACATTTGAAATCAAATGCAAATACTCAAATAGAATAAAACTTTTCTTTCAAAGAAAATTTGTTATCAATAGATACTTTTAGTTTTCTTTCTTCATACACTTATTTTTAATTTACCCTAATTTATTTAATAATTGTGCTTCTCAAGATAATCTTTCACATCTATTAGAATGTCATCCTGATGCGCACAATTTTTGTGGGTTTGCATATGATAAATTATGTTTTAAGGATGAAGAGAAAACAAATTATTCTTATGAATCTCTTGGTAAAGACATATATGAGAGTCATATACCTTTAGAAACACCTCTTATTGATTCATCACTTCTTGCAATTAATGAAGGGTTTTCTTGTTCGAATAATGAGTTAGTTGAAACTGAATTTTTCATTAAAACTAGTCATGATTCCCATTCATTTGATGAAGCCATGTCTAAGAAAATATGGGATGATACCTCATTAGATTCTAATAATTTACTTCAGTTTCAACCAATGATTACTAAAGATCCTCATTCATCTTGTACAATTTCTCAATCACACAATTTTATTGGCATTGATCACTCACCCATAAATTCGTATGTTCATATTTTTCTTGATAGATTTGTAGATGGGATTTAGGCTTCTTACCTCAAGAAGTTTCCATTCAATGGTAAGGATTTATTTTCTCGATATACAAGTAAATATTTTAGTGGCAAGAACTGTTAGGATTATTAATCCTCCCTTGGTCCAATGTCTATTAGATTAATTATTTCTAACTTAGGAACCTTAAATTAATTAAATGAGTCCACTAGTGAAATTTCATCCACATGGCATAATGGGGCCACATGTACCAGTCATTGAAGTGTGGGGGACAATGATAGAGGTTAACTATCACTTACTGCATGTGCATGCATCAATGGGGGCACTTCCTAGACCAATCCCTACATTTTAGGAACCACTGGGACTCCCAGCACCAACCTACTTCAGTTAGTTGGAGTTAGCATTAGTTAGACTCAGTTAGCCTTCAGTTACCTTAAAATGACTCACTATCAGTTAGATAGCGCATGATTTCCATGAATAATGCATGCATGCATGTGGAGGAGTGCTTTTGTTCACCTACCACACTCAGTTGCACTGAGTTAACTAGTTGTTACTGCTTGCTGGAGTTATTGGTCATTGGAGAGTTGATTTGATGGACTCCGATATTGATTAGGAGACCTTGATTTAGAGATTCAGTTAGATACAGTCTTATCCAATTGGAGGATTTGAATTCATTACTCATTCATTCAAATTATACCTATTTGTAATATGTTGTACACCGGATATTATTATGATGAATATACTATAAATTCCTGAGCAATACTTGTCTGTTTCTTTGTGGTTTGTTTTCCTTAGTTTGTATGTTCATTCTCCATTCAATTGCTTAAACATAATCAAAACTCTTTGCTTGAATATCTTAATGGAATTAAAATTCTAACATGGTATCAAAACCTTCTTAGGCAGTTTTCATGATTGTTTCTCCTCATCGAACATAAGAGGAAGTTGGGTTTCCATAGAAGTCCCCTATGAAAATTTTCTAGCTCTGGATTCATTTAGAGTAGCCGAGAGGGCATGACAGACCCTAAAAACATGTTCATGTCTGGAGGAAAAGCATGATTCTAATAGTTCATATGCTTTATTGTTATTTGTAGTGAAATTGACAGGTGCTATGTAGCTTGAGAGAAGCATCTGCAGTCTTCCATCCGGAGCAATTATGAGTTTTCAAAATATTGAGCCACAGATCCTTACAACTTCCAATTACATTGATTGGAGGATTGATATGCAGCTGTACTTGCACAAGAATGGATACCATAGGATCATACATGGATGGGAGGCTGAGCCTTATCAGTCGCTTGAGCAGAACAAGTTTCTGAACCATTGTGATGAAGCATTCGAGTACTTATGTACTTATATTTTCATAGATATCCTCTTCCATATGGAAGGATTGAGGACTCATAGAGAATCCTGGAAGAATATTGATAGCTTGTTTAACAAAAAATATGAGCTTTGAAGACACATTCTGGAGAATGAGTTGGTATCTTTACATCCCAGTAGTTTCGAGACTATTGAACAATTCTTCTCCAAATTCAAGTCTCTAGTACTCCAATGCAGACAATGCAGGATAGAATGAAAGGATGGGCATAATGTCCTTTCTATACTCAGCAAACTAGGCCCTAAGTACTCTATCTATGTCTCTATGTTTCATTCCAAGAGGGAAAGCTTTCCTGATTGAAAACTACCTTCTCTAGATTCATTCTTCGAGTCCTTAATCAAAGAAAAAGACAAATTGATTCAAATGGGAGTCATCCAGACTTCAAAAGATCAATATTTATTAGTTACTGACTCTTCCAAAGCGCAAGAAAAGGGGAAATCAAAGAAGAAGGATCCAAAGGCAGCTAATTTGAAGCCTAAATCAAATCAACAATCTTCCAAAGGTGCCTCCGGCTATAAGAAGAAGAAATTTGAAAATAAGTTATGTCAGTATTGTGAAAAGGGATATCATCTTGAAGAACATTGTATGAGGAAACAACTTGATGATATTTCTGCTCTTCTCAAGCAGCACAACATTGCTCCTCCAAGATCAAAGAATCCTGATGAAGAAGAACCGATAGAAGATGTCGAAAGGTGTAATGCTTTGAAAAAAACTCTCTCCATCCTCAGCATACATTATAGATTCAAGAGTCTCCAACCACATGGTTCCCTCCAAAGAATCATTCTCTATTCTTCCTTTATCAAAGGGGCCTAATATTCTCATGGGAAATGATTCCTAGATTCCAACAGAAGGAAGGGGCTCAGTTAGAGCGAAGCATGGTGAGTTCAAGAATGTGATATATGTGCCCTCCCTTGCTGCTAACCTATTATTTGTTTACCAGATGACACATAGAGGCTCTCCCAAGAGGGTAACGTTTGATTCATACTCAGTTGATATTACAGAAAAAGCCACTAGAAAGCTTGTAGAGAAAGGTATTGCAAATCACTCTACCAAAGCTTATGAGTTTTCACATTTCTTGCATATTTCTCCTCTTACAGCTTTATTGTCTCATGCTAACAACACCAGCAAGATTTGGCATGATAGATTTGGCCATCTCAATTTCAAATATCTAAAGTAGCTCCACAATGATAACATGGTTGAAGGTTTTCCCTCCATCCAAACTTCTGATGGAGTATGTGCTGGATGCTTGGTAGGTAAGCATCCAAAAAATAAGTATGATGTTGGGAAGGCTCATAGAGTTGTCTCTACACTTGATTTGATACACAGTGATGTAGTTAGACCTATTCCCACAAAATCAATTAATGGTTACAGGTATTTTTTGAGCTTTATTGATGATTATTCTAGGTACTACTGGATCTACTTCATGAAGCTAAAATCAGAAGTTTTTGAGACTTATAAATGTTTTAAAGCTATGGTTGAGAACAAATTCAATAAGATTATCAAGTCAATATGATCTGATGGAGGAGGAGAATATGTCAAAAGATATTTCCATAATTTCTATGAATCAGAGGGGATTTGAATGGAACACTCAGTTCCATACACACCACAACAAAATGGTGTGGCTGAGAGGAAGAACATATCACTGAAAGAGACGGAAACATTCCTTCTCCATGGAAAGCATCTACCTCCTTCACTTTGGGTTGAAGCAGTAAACTATGCTTCGTATTTGCAGAATAGGGTGCCCCACAAGTTAGTGGTTGGGGTGACTCCATTCGAAGCATTACATGGGTATAAGCCCAATGTCTCTCATCTAATATTTTTTGGTTCCAAAGCTTGGGCTAGGATACCACTTGATAAGAGAAAGGCCTTCCAAGACCAAAGTAGGGAATGCATTCTATCGGGACACGTAGATGATGCAAAATATTACAAACTGATGGAGGTTGCCACCAAAAGATGCTTCATTGAAAGAAGTGTCCAATTTGAATAAGATCAGCTGCATGATACTCCTCCAGTAGCATAGGAAGGTATATCCATTTCTCCTCCTATTTTTTATGATGATGATGATGTGCTACATGTTTCAGATTCAGATGAAGAAGATCACACAAAGCATGATCATGTTATTGAGACTGAATCTCAACAAATTCTAGATCCAGATCCAGTACCCATTCCAAATCAGAATCCTAAACCTAGATGGTCTCAAAATATTTTGATGCAGTTGGAAATGGTGTTGTAGTTCCAGAAGACAAAAGAAGAACTAGGTCCTAGTATCAAAAGGAGGATGCTACACTATCTCTCACATAATGGTGCAACAAAGTTATAGGTCGGTGCTAGTTGATGATGGATAATGATGGCGAATTCCCACAAAAGCAGAGATTTGATCATTCCCTACTTTCACTATCCACTAGAACCAAATAGAGTCATTAGTTTAAAAGTACATTGAGAGGTCCACTGATGGACCATGCTGCTGCATAGAGCTTCAATTTTTTGCAGCAGTGTTTTTTCTCAAGTTATTTTTTCTAAGAAGGAAGCTTCTTTCTTCTAAAGATCACTTGCAGATTACTATTTTCCCACTTATTTTTGAGGGGGGGGGGGGTTTCCCATGCGGCTTTCCCTTGTTTCCTTAGTTGTNCCTCTATTGTTCAAATATATATTATATTAATTATTTCCTAACTTAGGAACATTAAATTAATTAAATGAGTCCACTAGTGCAATTGGGTCCACATGGCCCAATGGGGCCACATGTACAAGTCATTGAAGTGTGGGAGACAATTCTAGAGGTTAACCTCCACTTAGTGCATGTCCATGCATAACTGGGGGAGCCTCCTAGACCAATACCTACATTTTAGGAGCCATTGGGAGTCCTGGCACCAACCTACTTTAGTTAGTTGGAGTTAGAACTAGCTATCCTCAGTTAGCTGCCAATTACCTTCAAATGACTCACTATCAATTAGCTAGCACATGCTTTGCAGGGATAATGCATGCATGCATGTGGAGGAGAACTTTTGTTCACCTTCCACACTCAGTTCCACCAATTTAACTAGTTATTACTACCTGTTGGACTTAATAATTGGTCATTGGAGAGTTGATTTGATGGACTCCGATATTGATTAGGAGACCTTGAGTTAGAGATTCAGTTAGATATAGCCTTATCCACTTGGAGGATTCGAATTCATTACTCATGCATTCGAATTCTGCCTATTTGTAATCTATTGTACACCAGATATTATTGTGATAAATATATTGTAAATCCCTCAGCAATACTTATCTGTTTCCTATGTGGTTTGTTTTTCTTAGTTTGTATGTTCATTCTCCATTCAATTGATGCAACATAATCAGAACTCTCTTCTTGAATATATTAATGGCATTCAAATTATAATAAGAACAAGGAATCTATTTTTTTATTTTTAATATATCATTTTTATTACTAATTGAAAATAGTGTTTTTTTACAGGAATGAAAATGCTTCAATGGCTTCATTGGCTATTTCACTTTACTTAATTTTCATTACAATTTATTTATCTTGTACATAGTTAGTCTTAGGTTTAGATTAGTGATACAGGTGTTACACGAACACCATCTCTACGCAAATTTTAGTAAATTTGATTATTACAAACCACATATACAATACTTGGGTCACATCATCTCCAAGAAGGGCATAGTTGTGGACCCTAAAAAGATTAAATCGATAGAGGATTTGCCTACCTCTACTAGTGTCACCGACATTAGATCCTTTTTGGGATTAGTTGGTTACTGCAGGAATTTCATTAAGAAATTTTCGAGGATAGATTGTCCCATGACCACTATGCAAAAGAAGGCAAACAAGTTCTTATGGACAACCAAGTGCGAATAAATTTTTCAAAATCTTAAAAAACTTTTGATGACTGCACCGATACTATGAATTGTTGATCTTGATGGGGATTTCATTGTTTGCACATATGCAAGCAAAGAAGGGATTGAAGGATTCCTCTTAGAGAATGATTACGCGATCTATTATGAATTGTGAAAGTTAAAAGAACATGGACATAGCTACCCCACCCATGATCTTTAGTTATCATCCATCATCCACACCTTGACAATGTCAAGGCACTACCTCATGGGGAAGAAATTCCTTCTGAGAACATATGATATGAGTCTGAAGTTTTAATTTGAGAAACCGCATCTGAATGTCAGGAAATCCAGATGGTTGGCTTTCCTCAGCGAGTACCATTTCGAGCTAAATCATATAAAGGGAAAAGAGACCGAAATTGTTGATTCTTTGAGTCGACGAGCTCATATGATATATGAGGTGAATTTAATTCAAACTGATTTGAATTTACACAAGAGGATTAGAACGACCAACAAAGTTGACCCTTTCTATGTTGAAATCTTCAAGAAGGTCCAAGAGGACAGTTTGTTTCAGCAACAAAAAGAGTACAAGGTACATGAAACGAGACTGCTATGGTCCAACGAGAGATTATACATTCCAGAAGGAGGGGACATCAGGTCCAACATCCTTCCAAAATCTAATTGGACACCCTACTCAAGGAATATGGGATATAAAAAGATGATATCTATAGTAAAGAAACACTTTTTATGGCCTAATTTAAAGGCCGACATAGCATTGTTTATCGCATAATGTCAATAATGTCAGCTGGTCAAAGCTGAGCACCAACATCCTTCGAGGTTGTTGCAGCCATTACCCATTCTAGAATGGTAGTGGGATTTCATTAGTATGGATTTTATCACAGGTCTACCAAAGAGTAAAAAGAAAAATGATTCTATCTTTGTAGTAGTTAACAAATTGTCAAAAGAAGCACACTTCATTCCAGTGAGATCAACCTACATGGTAATACACATTGTCGACATCTTCTTAAAGGATATATTTAGATTGCACGGGATACCCAAGTAAATCATCTCAGATCGAGATACTAAGTTTACTCAAAAATTTTGGAGATCCGTATTCTCTATATTCGAGACAAAATTAAACTTTAGTACTGCTTACCACCCGTAGAGAGACGAGAATATGGAACGGGTAAACCATATTGTAGAGGACATGCTTAGGATGTATGCCATGAACAACCATACCAAATGGGAATATTACTTGCATCTTGCAGAGTTTGCATATAACAGTGGATACCACACCTCTGCGAAGATGAGTCCCTTTGAGGTACTCTATGGATGAAAGTGTAGAACATTGATTACTTGGGATATCTTGGTGGATCGGCTCATGTTAGGGCCTAAATTACTAAAGGAATTGGAACAATTGGTTACCAATGTCCAACTAAACCTTAAAGAAGCATAAGACGTCCAGAAAAGCAACACAGATAAGAAAAGAAAATATAAATATTATCAGATAGGTGACCATGTTTACTTGAAAGTAAAATCAAAACGAAGCTCATTGAGCTTCGGAAGGTGTTATAAGTTGGCACCTAGATTTTGTGGAGCCTTGAGATACTGGCCAAGAGAGAGTCAGTGGCATATGAACTAGATTTAATTGCCCACATAAGAGTCCATAATGTTTTCCATGCATATTTATTAAATAAATATGTTTAAGATACTAAACATGTGATTGATTGGTCCTTATTACAGTCAGAACTTGAAGGGGAGCTTGCACCGGAACCCCTTCATATACTAGACAAGAGAAACATGTAGCTTAGGGAGCACACAATAGTCCAGTTGAAAGTGTAATGGAAACACTTCGAGGCTGATGAGGATACTTGGGAGAATGAAGCCACCATGAAAAAGGCTTACCCCTCCTTGTTTCATGATTTTTATTCTAAGTCCCTAGAACACCAGGGATGGTGTTATTCTAAGCAGGGAGGGATGTAATATCCCAAATTTTGACCTAACACTTATGGGTATAATCCCCATTTCTAATGATGTTACTTTTATGTTTTAATTGGTATATTTGGCCTAAGACCCCACTGCACATGAACATGATGATTTGTTTGATATATTGGGTGTAATCCAATTGCATATGTTATATATATATATGATTTCATGTGTTGGGCGTGGTCCCTGAAACACATAATTGATGTGATGTTTTGTGTTGAGTCAGGAGCTCTGGAGCACATGGGTATTTGATGTTTATGTTGAGTGAGAAGCTCTAGAGCATATGATTATTTATATTTGTGTCGAGATAGAAGCTCTAGAACACATTATTTATGAAACATTTGTGTTAATAATGAAGCTCTAAAGAACATGAAAAGATAAAATTGGAAGTGTTGGGCATAAGCCCTAGAGCCTTCCAAGTTGATGTTGAGCATAAGCTCTGGAACATCGGATCCTTTGCCATTGTATCCCTAGGTGTATTCTACAAATACATCCTAGCATTAGTGTTGAGGAAGGAGCTCTAGAATTCAACTAAGTTTGTAACTCCCTATTTTTAGCGTTGAGTACAGGCTCTGGATAAGTGCTAGGAGTTATTGGAAAATTAATATGTTGAGTAAATTGAATATGATAAAACATTGATCTCATCTTACTTATTTTTAAGTGATTAAATGAAATTTTGAATTTCTGTATCTCGTCCAACTACTGAAGAACTACCATGTTATACGAGGGAATCCAACATGCAAGGAGTTTTAGAGTTTCCTAACCTACTTGACATAACCCCTACCTGAAGGCCTTATTAAAGAAAGTGACTAAGCTAAAAGAAAAGTGTCATATGATTAGGGATCATGCTATATGATACCTAAAGTTAAAATGTTAACAAATGATATGTGTGTGTGTGTGTGTGTGTGTGTGTGTGTGTGTGTGTGTGTGATATGTATAAAGGAGTAACCATAGTAATAATACTAGTAACTATAAGTAATAATGAAAGGATCCACATGTTATTATTATTACTAATGATAATTAAATATTAAAATTACTAAATTAAATAAAAATGGTTATTTCAAGAAATCAAATTATTCTTGATTTAACTACCCCTTTTCTTGAAAATTCTGTCTATAACAATCCAAGCCAAAGAGAGGCTTGGGGATCTATGTGTGTTTGGATTATTCCATAATTCTTCCTGATTACTTTCAAGAGAATCCTTGGAGAACATTTTTCCTAAGAGGAAAAATGAAACTGATTCAGAACCTGATATCACAGATAGGGAAGCCTTACCTTACGATATGTAAGCTACTTGCATGTTGGAACCAGCTCAGGGGGATCTGGATTGAAACCATGAATGGTTCGAGGTCATGGTCAGGAGGAACATGGTAGTTCCCAAGTTATTCGGTTATCTGAACAGAGGTCATATCTGTCTATGAACTTGTTAATACTAGGTATTTGAGTGTGCGGGATTTTCAGCCATTAAAATAGCTTCCACTTGTAGGTATGAGGTTCTTGATTTTCCTTTTCAATTTACATAGGTTTTCTTATTAACTAAGATTAAGTTATGAATGTAGATTTAGTATCTATCGGCTATACCTCGGTTATTTTATCTACCAAGCCATGATATTCTAACTAGGAAAATATATCTTCTTCATATATATAAATGACAGACTATCACCTTTAGCTTTATCAGTAGAGAGGGTTTGGTCTTTGTTATTTTCTACATTTTATTATTTACAGGTTAAATATCAGTCTTCTCTAATAGAGGTATTTCTTAAATCTAGAGTCTAGATTTTTAAGTGAATTATATTTCATGTTTATTACTTCAAGTTCAAAACATAGAAATAATATCATAGATTTTGTACCTAAATCTTATTAACCCTAACCGAGGAAATTTATCAACCTAGAACTATTTAAAAATGACTTTATGTCCTTTCTCTGCTGGCAGATTTCATATTTCCAGCAGGCTTGTATAAATTATAACCATCAAACTATTACCTATAGTCTTAACATAAATTCTATGCATAAAATTATAACTTAAATATCATTGCTGGAAATTTGAATAAAATAATGAAACAAAATATAAACAGAGTTAACCTATTATTAGAAACATACTAAATATCATGAAAAAATCCAACACAAATGACTTCCACTTTATAACTTTACCATATCGTATGCCATCCATTGAGACCTCTCAAGGTCTGTAGGCATGATTATTATAAACAATAATAACACTATCTACTGATCAAGATAAAGAGCAACATTAACTTAATACACACTCAGTATTAAACAAACATATCTAATTAAAATACTCAGGATCAAATCCTATCAGTGCTTCTTCCCAAAATAAACCCCACACACGCTGTATTAAAAGGCCCAATTCACACATTCAAGGACCTAGGATCGAATCCTCTGGGCTTGTATTTAAATACAAATCCAACATTATATTAGATTATGTCAGGGATCGAATCCTGTAGAATACAATTTGTAAAAACACCAACACTTAAAACCATTTAAAACAAATACGTTAACAGAGGTAGAATGCACAAGGATTAAAAACATTCCAATCATAGGTTATAAACTCTAAGCATAAGAATAAAACTTATCAATTCTTAAGCCAAGCCAATAATGATAACCAGATAGATGTAGGTCTGATAAGCCCCAACTATGCATAAAACAATAATGCAAACAATAGTAGTAAGAATTGCTAGGATAGGACTTTGGGCCCTTTGTCTTCAAAAGAAATGGAGTAGTATAGCATAGGTAGCATGTCAAGCTTAGTGGTTGTAGCAAGTCTTTGTCACCTAATGAACTTGCACAAAGAAAGGAGAAGTTTGCATTAGTTCAATACGAGCTAAGTAAACCCCGTAACAATAGGTACAACCAGTTACCTCTTCAAGTGACCGCAAAAGGGATACAAATCCCGCCACTCCACCACTTAACATTTAAAAGTCAAGTTAGGATTCTCCATAAACAACAAACAAAACTTATAATCATGAAGTAACATATAAACTGAGCAAAACATATATACATGGAGTAAGACATAACTACGCAAATACATGTTTAGGTAGTAAAGCACTAGTAGAGTAATCATTTAAACCATATCAAGTAAAACAAACATAGTGTATAGTTACATCGACAGTTACATAGGAAAAACATCCAGAAATGGTAAGAACAACTTACGACACTTCGGTGTAGAAACCAAAGATCGACACATTCTGCAGAAGATAATTTAATGTCCAGATTAGGTAGTATTTAACTAGCCTATAATTTTTTTTTATTTTCAAATTTTGGGGACATTACATGTAGTGATTTATCTTGTCCATTTTTATTGAATCTGTAGTAGCTTTCTTAATTTCTTTTCTCACACCTTTATACTCTTGATCATACCAAGGGTTGGTTCTACTATTTCTCATTTTAGTCGAGAGTTCAGTAGTGAACTTGTTAATGGACAAAGAGAAGGTTTTCATAATAAAATGTGAAAACTAAACTAAATTTATCAGTCAAATATAAAAAAAATATAAAAAGTTGATTTAATATCAAAATTATAATTATAAGATAACAAAAGAGGAAACATATGGTTTTAATGTGTTTTTATATAAAAAACAGAATCTATTGCTATCCTAGATCACCAAGAGGGATCCAATTTCTTGAGGTGTAATTTTTTATTTTAGCTTTTTAACATTTTAGGAAAATATACAATTAATTTCAGGTGGATTTATGTTGATTTTATTTTATGAGCAAACATTACTTTATTTTTTGCACCAAGAGTAGCCACGGGACATGTGTAATGTTACACTCAATGAACTAATGTTATGTGCACCTAGAGTAGAGAAGTCCTAACGAACTCACGCTAGTTACCAAAATAAAAGTACTTAATTTTTATGTGGACTCATAAAATAAAAAAGGAAAACGAAATAAAAAATAATTAAAAAATCCATATCCGCTCATGAAATAAAAATGTAACCCAAAAAACAATTTCATTAAAAAAATAATACCTTAAGAAATCGGATGTATGTCATTGCTTGATATCTATGCTAGTTTGACTAATTTTTATTTTTTGTAGTGTTACATTACATGAATAGAGCACACTACTCTCGGTGCAAAAAGTGACAATGTATCAATATTTATATAATAATTTCTACTTATAACCTTTTATAAATTTCTTATAACCAAAAATGAAACAACTAGAAATATGGAGCAATATATATATAATGAAACAGGAAAAAAATACGGACCAAATGAAATAAAATAAAATAAAATAGAATATTTTTCTTTTAATTTGAGGTTCACCTACTCCCAGCGTGGATTGCTAAGTCCACGAGAATAAATCACGGGGGGCCTGCCCAAAGGGGCCTCAAGCCATTCGCTCTGATTACAGAGCTAACACAATGGGACATTAAGTGAGGCCCTTATATAGCAATGTATAGCCACCCAAGGATTTAGCCCTGAAATCTTCTGCTCACAACTTACAACACAACCACTTGAGCTAGGTCACCGGGCTAAAATAGGATATATATAAATATATGAAAATGGTTAAGAATAATGTATAAATTGATATATGAAAATGGTTAAAAATAATGTGTGTGTATATATATATAACTTTAAAAAAAAATATAGACGTAGAATAGAACATATTATATATAAGAATTTTTAGGATGGTTAGTTGTTATGTTTTTGTAATGTAAGCAAAATGTTAATAGTTATTGATGACTATGTGTAAGTTGTTTGTGCCCATTGAATAATATAGTTCATAATTTTTTATTTATGACTCTTTTAAGAGAAAAAGAATGTGGAGATGTTAAGAATAATGTATAAATTGAGTAAATCATACCATTTTGAGAACTTGTAAAATGATAACAGGGTAGGACATGAGAAACCAAGACCAATTGTTTATAAAGAGTGAAAAGGTACTTTAGCCAAGAATAGCGTTTGAAAAAGTAATATGAATTGGCTATGAAGTGTGTAAGTTAAATAAAATTATAAAAAATGATTTTTATGAAAAAATAAATAAATGTACCAATTTAATATTACTAAAATTTTAATTTTAGTATAAAAAGTAAGAAATAAAATTTAGTAATAATAAAAGATTTATAACCTTAAAAAAATATAAAACTAACAAAAAAAATAAAGACTGAAATACTTAATGTTACAAAATATTATAAACATTTAAAAAAATTGAATAATTATTTGTTATGTAACATGTTTTTTTTTGAAAGTGTATGTTGCAATTATGTATTTACTTATGAAATGAAATACGTTGTCAATATGTTTTATTGAATATAATATAAAAATTCATGAGAAATGCAATGAACAATGACTACGTGCAGTAAAGGGAATAAAGGGGTAGATACTTTTAATGTAAGTGCATAGCCTTATTTTTCAAATTTTGTTAGCAAGCTTTCTTAAACGTTTCTAAATCTTAATCAAAGACTATTACAGAATTAATTTTTTTTGCATTGAAGAGGTGCATTCTACAACCCAGTAGGGGAGAGGTGTGCAACTTCTTCCGTGATTATCTTAGAGTTGACATGTGTCTTTTATAAAAAATAATAAAATATTATTAAAAATAACTTGTCCACTGAAATTAAATTTAAATTATTTAGAATTGCATATATATAAAACAACATAAATTAGATAAACTAAAACCATAAAAAATAGATTACACATTTCCACTCTAAAAAAAGGTTTGCACTTTGAAAGATTTGATCCCTCTCGGTGCTTAGTAGATCCTCTTTTGCATGGATCTATACTGATATTATGTTAAGGAGATATTAAAGGAAAAAAGTGACTTTTCATATAGATCCATGTGGCAAGTGAAACTATTTTTAAATAATGTGGGAATCGATTTCGGGCTTTTATAATGTATTTACTCAATCACTCCATCATTTTAATTATGGATTATGGCTAGGACCTCCAATAGAAAGGAGATAGAAACCATATTTATAATAACTTAACCTCAATGGATATTGAGTCATTATAATAAAAGTATATTTCCCATCAAATGTATTCTTGCATATAAATCAATTCAAACTATGTCCCGCCATGAAATAGTTTAAGACTCGTACCATTTGGAGGCAATGCCTTTGAGTAGGTAACCTTGAAATATTCCTAGAATATCTTAAGAATTAACATTAATTTAACACGATGAATTACATAAAGTCATTATTTAATATGGTTAATTAATCATTCAAGCATTAGTGGTATGGTATTTCCCCTTTATTATACCGGTCGATAGGCAGTGTATATTGGATTCGATATTTGGTCAACCAACATTAGTTGATGCCTTGACTATAAATTTATTTCAATTTCTTTAACTTTTACATTAGATAATCAATTGTTTTATTTTTAGCAATTATTTTAATTTATTTTTCTGGAATGTCATTGGCTATGACATTCATAGTCTTATTGTCGGGGAGACAGCTAAATAGTTCATTTCTGGAGAAGCATTGAATCAAACATTTAATTCAAAATAGATTGTTTCTCTTCCTCCAATGCACCTCCTTCTGGATGCACTATTTCTCTGCATCCAATGCACCACCTTATGTTGTGTATGCTTCCAATGCAAGGCTTTGGTGACCCTCTATGCACCGTTGTCATACCCACTGTCTACGCACCACCTTCATTCCTATATCCAAAGATAGACAAATTGTTGGATCCCATTATTTTAATGTTGAGGAACTTAGTAAGATGGATCTTGACTTTGTGTTGTGTTGCTTCAACTTTTCGCTATGTGGAACCACTAAACCATTTCGTTTCTCAGTGGACTAGATTGTTAAACCCTGACATTAAATGAAGATTTGAGCATTTGTGCATCCATGCCAACTGGAGGGAAAATTATTCTTCTGCACAATCTTATATGTGTATGTGATAGGTTTCAAGTATTCATCTTCATCAATCCAAAATATAAAATAGTTTTGAGATAATTTGCTTTGTCTTCCTAGCTTTCAAGTATCTATATTTTCAAGTATAGATATTCATCAATTTGAAACGCTTCATCAACCTGAAACAATTTTGTGACAATTTGATGGATAAGGCGCAGTTGTCCTTGCACATATGCAAGAAAATATTCAGATATAAAATTTGAACATGACATTTCTAGGTTACAACAATGTGTGAGGATGTCTAGGGCTTGGTTGTCTCAGTTGTTGTATCTGATGGTGATTGATCCAGCACCTACATAAGAAAACACCATGAGCAAAGACATAAATACAAAACAACATAATCTCCAAACAAGTTACATGGCTTCTCATAATTATCTTGTTCAATATACACTTTTAAAAACTATCTCGGCATAGCGCAGTCCCTATTGAGATTCAGGGGGTAATGAAACCATCAGGTATGCTTAACCATGTCATTTATTTTATTAGATATCACATATGAAAATTTAACCTTTAAGATTTTATTGTTTATATAATTTTGGGATTTCATGTAAACAATTTTTAGCAAGGTAACACATGATACTATAGAGTATAAATGCATGTGGAACAGGATAACTCATAACTTAGAATTGTATTAATGGTACTAGGAAGGAAAGCGTAACGATATCACAAATTGTCGAATATCAATTATCGACAATTTACAACACTGTTTATCTGGTAAACTACCAAATGTATTCATATAATAAACATAGACTTGTATATATAATTTACCATATCTTAGCATTTAGCCCTTATCTCAATAATAGAGGTATATAAGTTCCTAACTAGAATAGATTTTTTTAGAGGACTGTTTTGATCCGTACTATTGATGGAGTAATTAGAATAGCATGGATGCATTTGGTTATGACCCATAACTACAAGACGTTTCATGGTTTCACTTTACCCTCCAGAAAAAAACTAATATCAAATAGGTTGGACACTGAAAGCTCCACGCTCAGGTATGGACAATACTTGTCAAGATAGAGATATGAAATTGCAAATGAAGATTATAGTTTCTTTGCAAAAATTGTAAGCTAATAGAGCCAATAACTAAATTATTTGTTGCAGGGTCTCAAAGATTCAAGTACACATGCTCATGCTCTTTGGTTCTACGAATACAAAGGAGGTAAATATGCCATTTGTTGCTATTCCATTCATTCATGTCTTAAGATTGAGGGGGATAATCTGGAATGAAGAAACAATAGTGCCTCGCCATTCCATAGGAAGTTTGGTTAATACTGGAAGAGTGCCTTTTGAAAATAGAATTGGAGTTATTCAATATATGTCAGAAAAGAAGTAGTGAGAAAATTCATCAAAATATCCTACGGTCACCCACATGGTTCATAGGGAAGGAAGTGGACCTATTATTCACAATTATACCAGCAAGTAAAAGGAAAGTCTTCCTCATGTTGGATCTTTTAGGAGTCTGCTTTGTCTTTTGCATGGAGCCTCAAAAATATCTTTGTTGTTTTCAAGGATTTCCCATATGAACATCAAAGGAAAACTTAACATCTAGATATGCTAGGTTATAATTAGCGAAATTCCTAGTTTTGGTTTGTTTTACACCCAACACGATGAGGATGAGTTAGTCCCGTAGTGCTTATTTCGTTTTCCATTGCCAATATTTCCTAGTGAATATTTATTTAGTTCTTGGTCATTTTTATATTTTTCATCTGGCCAACCATTAAACTATCCTTAAAACTTAAAGGGCATGCTTAGGAATTATCCTACAAGAACCTACCCTACCATTGGTAATTGATAGTGCATAAATATAACCTTATGATTCTACATCTTCAACATTAGTTTGCTGGTCAAATAGAAAAAGATAAAACAAAACCTTGTCAAATTTACCAAATGAAAAATCCATTGCTTCATAGATTCATTATTTCAAAATATTTATCTTAAATATTCAACAAAACTTGCATATATTGCAAGATAAATCACAAAATTTACCTCCGCAGCTGGCGATTAATTTTTAGAAGTTTTTCTCTCATTACTCCCTGTAGAACAAGCAAGGAATAGCACTGCTTCAGATTGATGTTTGTGGTACATACTATACCAAATGTATCACACTTAATAATAGAGGAAAAAAAGCATATAAATCGCTGACACAATCCTGATTCTTGTTCTACATTTTAAATATGAATAGGCATGAGAAAATCTGTTGATTATGCCTTCAACTGTTTCACAAGATTAAAAACATTTAAAAATTGATAATCAAAACACTAAAATCTTGGGCTCAAGTTGTCTATTTGCTTAGAAAAGTTGTCCAAGAAGTTATGGAAACAACGAAGGCTACATAAATGTGGAGGTTCCCTGCCTGGTTTGACATGATACTTAGATTTTTCCTACTAGATTTTGTGATTGTCTATGTGGTTCTACATGTAGGCTTAAACATGGCTATAGTCAGTACCATAGCTGACTTTGGGAAAGCAAGACATGGTTGGTAAGAACAAAAATATGTTACTTTCTACTTTCATAAAAAAATTTACATGTCTTAAATGTAATGTTTCATGTCTATAGAGACGACGGGTAGTGATGTAATTTAGTACCGTCGTTTACTTGTATCATCTTATTATTTACAAGAATATTGGGTAAGGAAAAATATAATAATAACTTACTGGAATCCTGATATACACGGTTAATAAGAAATAACACAGTTGTCGCTGAATTGAAAAAACCAGGATTTAAAAAAAGTTTACCTTACTATTAATAAATGTTCAGGACTTTAATAATTCAGTACAGATGCACTAACCATGACCTGGCAGAAAAATGTATTCTATTGTAAGGGGAAGCATGCCATTTAATTAATTAAGGTGTCAAACGATTATTCAACTAAGCATGAACATAATCTGCATCTGAACAAGAGATGAAACCTGGTAAACTGTGTATATTGCGTCTGACAACCATGCACGTTCTACACTTTTTCTATCAATAATGTATTCTAGTTGACCACAAATTTGACTTGATTTGATATCCCTTTCGATTTCCAATGTATCTTAAAGATTGATTTAATAAATCAAGCAAGTATTTTAAGAACACCAATTTCTTATCTCTTGTTTGTTTCTCACCATAAATATATTTTCCCAATCCATGTTGCAAATGTCTTTGTAACATAGGTTGAGAAAAAAAATAGACCATAGCTATAGCTTAATTACATTGCAAATGTATGTTTACAATTTTGACTATTTCTATTAGTTTCTGTAATTTTAAAATGAAAACAACGTATTTAAGGATTTAGTTTCTTTAGATATTATCATGTATGTTAATCAATTAATATAATGTATTTTTAACTATTTATAGGTAAGTACCCTTTGACAATGGAATGATCCTCGTTCTACCTACGTTCAGATGGCATAGCAACGATGAAGTGGTTGTCCACTCTCATACATATAGAAAATACTACATGTACATATAGGTGGCGATGCTTTCACCCTAAGTGCTTCGAAAATAAAAATATGCCACTTTGACGCCATGCACTAGGCATCCAAAGAAAACCACAACATGTTTAGACTATGCATTGTACTGCAAATTACGGGACTGAACCGACACCCACGTTTAAGCCATGGAAATGTTGCATGCAAATAAATAATTAGATTTATATTAATGTGGAAGAGAACCATATCGTCCGTGTTTACTCATGTCATCAAAATTTCATGGTCAGTGTCATTCCTATCATTGTATTCGAGACATTTTTTAAGTTTGAACTACTACTCAAATTAACGATTGTAGTGAGATCTGCCATGACGTGAATATGGTGCAGGAAATTTTCTATATGATCGAATTATAATAGATCCTGATTTCGATGACGAGTTGAAGTGAAACAAGAACACGTGAACTCTCATTCTTGGTTTTTGATACAATATACAGATAATTATAGTTCTTGAAAACATCTTCCCATATTTGGTAGACCCTCTCTCCAATCTAAAAGACTACATTTGGGGGTGTTTATAGGAGAACATCCATAGAGCCATGTCTTCCTCAGTGCTTACCACATGCATTTTCCCCCCTCCTGTAATATTTGACAGGAAAATACTTTGGTGGGATGTGGACACCTGAACCCGCATTAACATATGCACATGTGATAATGGAATCAAACCTCCATAATGTCTATTCCAAATTCTAATGTTTATTTGGTCTTTAATTTTGAATAAAAATTTTCAGCATAGGTGATTATATTTTGTGTGTTTATAGGTGTGGGAAGAAGTAGCGATAGACAATATAACAAAATAGACAAATGGTAGAAAATCTATAACAAAATAGTCAAGCTTAAGTATTTTAAGCCTATATAAGTCAATTTTTCATAACTGCAATCACTATAGCAAAGTGGCAACCTACCTAGTAACCTCGGCGGGTATCCACTGCCACACAACCCTTATTAACCATAGTCATACAATACGAATATTATCTATTTTTTTATTCTTTGTGATCAAATTACTTATCTACCTAGTAACCTCGGCGGGGATCCACTGCCACACAACCCTTATTAACCATAGTCATACAATACGAATATTATCTATTTTTTTATTCTTTGTGATCAAATTACTTATCTATACAAACCATGCCCTCTAAAGTACTAGTTAATTTTGATGTTATTCTATGAACACTTCCTCATAATGATGTACGTATAGTATACCACAAAACAGCCTTCTTATAATTAATTTCAATACCAGTTTTACTTCTATATCTACTTCATCTTGTGAACCAATAATCATTAATGATGTAGTTATAATCCTCAAAGTACTCAACTATTACTTTATTTAATCAAAGTTGGATCAACGTTTTCAAGAAAAAGTACCACAAATTATAACTTATGAAACCCATAGTTATTATTATTAAATATACATATTCACATTTCAATATAGAACATTCCACAATAAATTCTAATGTATACTTCCTTTCAATTTACTCATTCCGCACATAAGTATGAGGATTAAATATACAATTTAGGTCTAGTTAAAGATATGAGCACTTATCACCAAGACCACTTAATTTTTTCACCTATAGTTGATATTATTTATTCATTAATATCCACTATAGTTCAGATTACTTATTCATTAATAAAAAATAGTTGAGATTATTTATTCATTAATAACAAACTATTCATCGATAATAGCATAACAAGGGTATGAGAACATTTATCATCTATAGTTTAGAATATTTATTCGATAGGAACAAATTATTCAATATTTCATATGGAAATGAACCACTACTAATAATCTTCATATCTATAGCATTCCTTGTTCATAACCATTATTAAACATAATAGTAACAACTCCTACTATCTTAGATATTATAAAAGAACATTAATACACTTGCAATGCTTCTAATTAACTCAACATAGGATGAATATATATTTTTACAATTGGACAACAATAATAACATAACAATGACATAACAATGGTAGAAAACTTATTTGATCTTAGTAGACCTTTGGGACTAAAGACGTGACTACAACATTCCACCTAACATGTTGGCTCTCTCCCGTGGAATATATTCTTTCCATCGAGAGGCCACTGCTGAGATGGGAACAATAGAGTTACTAAATTCTTACCAAGATTCTTAATTACGGTCAATAAGAGGAATCTCACAAATTATCTTCAACTAATGTCTCAAATTTAGCTCATAATAATAGAATGGTCTAAGGTTGAGTTCTTTATCAATACTATATAATTATAAATATGTTCATATACCGAATCAAACAAATGGCGCCATTAACAAACCAAAGAGGGTGACTTTAACTAGCTCTCAAATCACATGATGAGTCGCCCTGACAAGAGTGGCACTCACTAGTAGCAAAATGAGTGATAAAATGACTAGGTGACCAAAAACGTTGGTAATCAAGTGAAATAAATGACTAAACCGCCAAAAAGGTTGATCGCCGCATTGTTTTTAAGTGAAATATGACCAAATATGAGCAATTTTAAGTGATCAAAACTAAAAATGACTAAAATAGATGGCTAATTTTGCCATGGGATAGAAACTATAACTAGACAATCTATGTTAATAATAAAAGATGTCCATTGTTAGAATTTATGAAATTGTAATAATTTTATTATTTTTTTGTAAATTGCAATTTTGAGAAAAAAAATAATTAAAATTTCATAAATTTTCATGGTAGACATGGAGTCTCTAAATCCATCTGCAGTGTTAAAATTGATGAAATTTTAAAATTTTATTATCAAAATTACAATTTTTCATTGTTCGAACAATGGATAATTCCCTCTTCTTCAATAGGATATGCTTCATATATTATTTTTATTGTCTAATCTTAATCCCCAATTACAAGTTGTTCGAGGAGAATTGTTAATCACTAGTATGAAAATGGGTATCCAAATGAGGACTTATTAAACTTTGTTGCAAGTCCATTCCTCTTGTAATTTCAAATTGAGGGAGATGTTCTTGTCCTGTCCATACATTGTTTCACTATATTCACTTCAATATGCCCACTTAGACACACTTGTCAAGTTTCATCTTATGCGTCATTATGTGTCATGTTGAGTCGAGCCATGGAGTTAGTTGCTCATCATTATAAGCATCATCATGTCAGGATTTTTATATCAATGGGTCTGACTCATCATGTTGGTCATGTCTATGTTTCATTTGATAAAAACTTTCACCATTTTATTAATCTGTCACAGTAATCTAGGGACTAAGACACAGTCTCATAACAGATTAATAACAATAAGGCATGAAAATGGTGTAATTATGCTACGAAATGAGTAGCGGCTCTGTATATTCACATAAAGAATGAGTAATACAATACAATGATCATGCTGCAACATGAATGATAAAGCAATTTGAATTCCCAAGTAGGTAATTCGAATTGAATGAGTGAGTCTAGCTTAACTGAATGTAAGCCACAATCAACACTCAAGTTAACCACTGATCAAAACCCTGATTTACTCAACTGAGCCCTAACTAAAGTCAGAGTGCAATAAATGACTGAGTGTAACTAAAAGTAGCTCAGACACATGTCATTTCAATCCAACGAACAAGTGGTAGCGCATCAATGACTCCAATGAACCCCGATGAGGTTAACTTAAGTGTAATTGACCATCAGAAGTGGTTAGAGGTGCCCCTGTTGACTCCAGTTCATTAAATACTAAATAAATAATCAATTTAATGAATAAAGGAACCTTCACTACTCTTCTTAACTAATTGTAACCATCAGCTAGCAATATGGGGCATTAATGACACTCAGATCACCCCCAGAGTGCTCCAGTTAGCCTCCCTGAATGTAGGAGAAGGCTAAGTTAGCCTCCTTTACTGAAGGTAGGCATGGGTGTGATCTTGTTGATGTCATCTAGTGCTCCTCTAATGTCAATTAAGTCAATAAAACTTAGGATAGTGGTTAAACAAGGCCAAATTGACCAAAATGAGTGTGTATGGTGTTAAATGTCTCCAACACCCCCCTTTAAGCTATACTCAAGAGGAGTAGAAAACATAAAATGCTAGGACCCAAGGAACTAAGGCCATAGGTCACCCTGTACAATAATGAAAAACAATGCTCAAAAACAAACTAAGTGAGGAAAAGAGGGAAAACCTAGTGGGAAACCCCCACCTCAAGCTGAACACTGAAAGTAGTAGAATCACCCTGATGAAATCACCCCCAATAGTGAACGAAGGTAAGTGAACTTATTTTCTGAAAATATCTTGGTGAAGATGTCTACAATTTTCTCATCAGTTGGGCATTATTGCAGAATGATGGTCCTGTCATGCACTAGCTCTCTGATATAGTGCATGTGTATCTCTACATGCTTGGTCCTCTGCTTGGTAAATGGATCTATGGATATCTTAATAGAACTTTGATTATCACGAAAGAGGAAAGTGGACAAAGTACTACCCAGATCAAACTCTAAAAGAATTCCTTGCAACCAAACTGCTTGGATGTAAGCATTCACCACTCCTCGATACTCGGCCTCTGCTGAAGATAATGTTGTGGAAGCCTGCTTTTTTATAGAACATAAAATGGGGCCACCACCAAACATGAATACATATCCAGAAGTAGAGTTCCAATCAAAAGAATCACCCGCCCAATCGAAATCTATGTATCTAACCAGCTCTAGCTCGAAGTCTGCAACATAGTGAATGTCGTAGGTCCTGGATCCTTGAATATATTGGGGGATCCTCTTGGATTCCTTCCAATGAATATCATGGGGCTGCTACATGTATCTTTATACAAAATTCATATCATAACATATATCTGACTGAGAATGTATCAAGTACAACAAGCTACCAATCAGCTTCGATAAATAGTGCAGTCCATGCGAGGTGTGCTTTTTCCTTCTTCAAGATTGATCCCTGAAAGGAAAGGGAATGGTGCAGGCCTACATTCAGCCATGTTAAACTTGAATAACAGGTCTGATATGTATTTGTACTGAGTGACCATTATACCATCAGAATTTTGCTCAATTTCGAGCCCCAAAAATGGTTTTAAGAGCCCCAAATCACTGATTTCAAATGCATTGTGGAGAGCAGTTTTGATGGCTGAAATAGAAGCAACTGTACTACCTGTGATCAGTAAGTCATCAAAATATAAAACAATAATAATAAAATGACCATCATACTGCTATATATACACATTTGGATCTGATCTACACCTTTGAAAGTTTTGCAAGAGAAGGAAGGCATCCATCTTGGAATACCACCCTCTTAGGGCCTGTTTTAACCTGTATAGTGACTTCTTTATCTTGTAAACCAAATATGGATCAGAGATGTATCCCTAATTCTGCTTCATGTATATCTCCTCATGAATATATCCATGTATAAAGGATGAATTAACATCCATATGATGCACTTCCCAGTCCTTAGATGCTGAAATTGCCAAAACTAGGCGGATGTAGTTCTTTTTTGCAACCGGTGCAAAAGTCTCATGGTAGTCCACACCTTGGACCTGAGAGAAACATTTTTCCACCAGCCTTGCCTTATATTTTCAGTTTTTTCCATCAGCAGAAACCTTGGTCCAAAACACCCACTTGCATTGAACCAATTTCCTTCCCGGAGGAAGAGAAACTAGCTCCCAAGTAGTGTTTTTCTGAAAAGAATTCATCTCTTCATCCATGGCAACTTGCCATCTCAGATCCTTCCGAGCATGGTAGTAGGATTTTGGGTCTCAACTAATCATCAAATAACAAGTTTTGGACAACAAACTATCAAGACAAGAGAGCGCGATACCTACTCTTTGGAAATTAGACCAGGTTCTCCTTGGATCATCTGGATTTCAAATGTTATCGCCTGTGGAGGAGAGTGTCTGTTGGGCCCATGTGGGAAGATGATTTTGTACTTAAGGTTATGATTCAGCATCTAATGTTTATTGTACACTAATATCAGAAATCAAAGGATCCAAATCAGGGTCATCACCCCAAATTTCATCATCCAAATATTCAGTAGAATAGGAAGAAAATTCAGCAGTTTTCTCCTTCACTAGTTCCACCTCTTGAAGAGGCTCATCAAACTTGACACTCCTTTCAATGATGATATGTTTTGTTTTGATATATAGCAGATTCAAACCTTTTGATTCATCATGATACCTAATAAACAGACATTCTATGCTTTGCAGTTGCAAATCCCTTCTTTTATCAAGTGGAATTCGGGCCCATGCAGTGGACCCAAACACCCGCAGGTTCGACACATCCGGCTTATGTCTGAAGTATGCTTTGAAAGGGGCTTCCCCTTCATGGATGAGTGTGGCACTATATTATGAATATATTCTGTAGCATGCATGGCTTCATCCCACAAATTTTCATCCAACTTCTTTGATTCCAACATACAGGTGGTCATCTCCTTGAGAGACCGATTCTTCCTTTTTGCTACACCATTTTGCTAGGGAGTATAGGGAATTGAATGTTGGACCTGAATACCAATTTGGGAGAATATGTGTAGCAACTCATTACTAACATATTCCCTACCATTATCATATCTCAAGATCTTGATCTTAAGCGCAGAGGCATTCTCGATCAAGGCCTTCAGTTCAGTGAATTTTTCACATACTTCAGACTTCTTTTCGAGAAAGAAGACCCATGTGTACCTTGAAAAATCATCAATAAAAGTCAGAAGATACCTTGATCCATTCATGAATGTGACAGGAATTGGACCACTGATATCAGAATGTATCAGCCCCAAGATGCATGTATCTCAGTTTGCCTTCCCCCGATCGAACTTGTGCTTAGGGTGTTTTCCAACCACACAGCCCTTGCAAATTCTAGTGGTTTCCTTGATGACTGAGAGGCCTTCAACCATGGATTTTTTCTATAATTGCTACAAATATTTGAAATTTAGGTGGCCAAAACTCTCATGCCACAACCTACTAACTTCATTTCCATGATTTAGCAATGCGGTGGGATTTGCATCCGCCACAAAGTGGGAAAACTCATAGGCTTTTGCATGATGGTTTGCAAAGCCTTTAGCAACAAGTTTACCAGATGCAAGTTCTATTATCTCAACATCATTCAGGATAAAAGATACTCTCTTGGGAACTCCTATATGTGTCATATGATGGACACTAAGGAGATTTGATGCCAGAGACAGTACATACAAAACATTTGAAAAATAGCCATTCTCAAGATCAACTATACCTTGTCCTCCTGAAATGATGGTGGAGTCATCTCCCATGTGGATGGGGATGGATTTTCTAGTCTCCAAGGATGAGAAGGAGTCTCTTTCAGCCATCATGTGGTTCGAAGCTCCAGAATCAATCAAGAGTTCTTTGGAATTTGAAGTGCTTTCCATGAGGGCATGACCTATTTCATGTTGTGGTTCCCGATCTTACTGATCTCTCCTCCGAAAGATTTCTAGAATATTGATGTGATTTCTCTCAAGGAGAGAGGTAGCTTCATCAAGATTCTTATTCATGCAGGCATGGTCAGGGTGGAATCCCTTCTCGTAGTATGAACACTTACTTTTTCCTTTCCATGATGCCCTTTTCCTTTGTTCTTCTTTGAGCTGGAAGACTCATCATGCTGTTGGTTTTCAACTTTAGGCTTAGGAGCTTCGAATTTAGTTTTTGGGTTCTTTTGCTACTTTCCTTTACCCTTCAGATCTTTGGGCCCCGAGACATGGAGGGCTTGATCATGGGAGGATTTGATGATCCCCATCTGTACAAGGTTATCATGTTCACTTGTTAGGGACTCAATGAAGGCATTGAGTATAGGCATATTCCATCCAGGGGTTGTGAGCTTCCTCGCATTGAATGTAGAGACAAAAAGTGAATAATCAGCTCCAATTTTGGAGAGTATGGTGAGGATGAGCTGATCATCCTCCTTCTCCACTTTGCATTGCATCAACAGTAAGACAATGTGCTTGAACTTTGTGAAAAAGTCATTCAAGGTCTCAAAATTGGAAGGCTAGAGAGACATCAATTCATTTTCGAGCTGGTAAAATCTCAAGTCATCCTGCTTTCCATACAAGGTTTCCAATTTGTCCCAAATATCCTTTGGAGTCTTCAATCCCAAAAGATGGAAAAGTTGAGATCCTGGAAAACAGGGAGGCATAAGAATTTGAATGCTTCATCCTTCTTGTTCAAGAATATAGCTTTGTCTGTCATAGAATCAGGCTCTTCTTCAATGTCCATAGTGACCCTATAGAGTCCTTTGGCACATAGTTGGATCTCCATATCTCCTTTCCATGAGTGGAAATTGAACAGAGTTAAAAGATCTACAGAAGAATCCATGTGAATCTACTGGAGCAAATGCTTTCACCTATTAAAAACCTGAAAATCACAACAAAAAGGGCAATGTAAGGTTGGAAAACCTGCACATTTTAGGCTTTCATCACACCCAGCATAGACAATCAATCAAGCTTGATCAACAAGTTCCTTGCTTGGGGTATTAAGTGGTAAGCCTTGGCTTCTAGTGCAGTGCTGGATTTTTGAGCCATTGCTCAATTTTCATGCAAGATCTATCAAAAACCTTGTTTTTGAGAGATCTGAGCTTCATCCCACCATGAGCTCTGATACCATATTAATCTGTCACAGTAATCTAGGGACTAAGACACAGTCTCATAAGAGATTAATAACAATAAGGCATGAAAATGGTGTAATTGTGCTACAAAATGAGTAGTCGCTCTATATATTCACATAAAGAATGAGTAATACAATACAATGATCATGCTGCAAGCATGAATGACAAAGCAATTCGAATTCCCAAGGAGGTCATTCGAATTGAATGAGTGATTCTAGCTTAACTGAATGTAAGCCATAGTCAACACTCAAGTTAACCACTGATCAAAACCCTAATTGACTCAACTGAGCCCTAACTAAAGTCGGAGTGCAATAAATGACTGAGTCTAACTGAAAATACCTTAGACACATGTCACTGAAATCCAACCAACAAGTGGTAGTGTATCAATGACTCCAATGAACCCCGATGAGGTTAACTAAAGTGTAACTGACCATCAGAAGTGGTTAGAGGCACCCCTGTTGACTCCAATTCATTAAATAATCAATAAATAATCAATTTAATGAAGGAAGGCAGCTTCACTACTCTGTTTAACGTATTGTAACCATTGGTTAGCAATATGGGGCATGAATGACACTCAGATCACCCCAGAGTGCTCCAGTTAGCCTCCCCCATTGTAGGAGAAGGATAAGTTATCCTCCTTGACTGAAGGTAGGCATGGGTGTGATCTTGCTGATGTCATATAGTGCTCCTCTGAAGTCAATTAAGTCAACAAAAACTTAGGATAGTGGTTAAACTAGGCCAAATTGACCAAAATGAATGTGTATAGTGGTAAATGTCTCCAACACATTTTACCCTTTCATTAGTCTGTCAAAGTTTGACAAGTGCATGTATTTTGAGTCATGACCGTAAAAAAATGTTAATTTCTCTCGCTACATTAATTTACAAGTCGCAATTGCCTTCCATGATTGCAACTTTGTCTAACCAAGTGGAAATTTAAAAATCCCCTCTTTTTCTATCTCCCTACATTTGAAAACGCTAATGACCCCTATTTCATGAAAACAATATATTGCCTCCTTCGACATAGTGTGGTTGAGCCGATTCTTGAATTTAAACTAACTAATGCAAAAAACTAATATTAATATAAATCTTCTTAGTACTTCATAATATTAATATGTTTTTAATAATAATAATATGAATATGAATACATTTTAACATGAATATTAATATTAATAAGTATAGTATTAATATTAATAAATATAATATTCACAAGATATGAACAAAAGAAAATAAATTAGGGATTTTAGGGTTTCTTTCTATTTAAATGGAATGTACTAAATCAGATATTTGGCACACTAACTCATACCAACATAGCAAATAATGAACTAGGTGACTCAAACTAGGATTTTTATCAGAAACCAAAGTTGATTTTTTAACTATGAGAGGTTGAGAGACATGAATTATCAGTGATTAGAGTCTTGAAGTTTTCTATACACTAGTACAAAAGCGCGGATTTTTCCACGGAGGTTTTCCATGTTTCTTACTTTTTGGTGTAAAATCCGATGTAACAGGAACGAGGCGTCGCTGTATCCACGCCTAGCCATCGCTGTATCCACGCCTGGACTCTTAGACGTCTCTGTATCCACACCTAAAATCTTGGACGTCGCTGTATCCATGCCTGACCGTCTCTATAGTGATGGCACCGTCTTTTGTTGACTTTTTACAACAGTCAAGGCTAATAGAGTAATAAAAAACATGAATGAGGGGTGTGGCTAATACTTAATGATCGAACGGTATATACATGATTTTAGTTAGTTATTGGGAAATAATTAGTATGAAGGCTATCTTTTTGGAATAGAAAATGAAAATTGTGATAGTTATTTTATGTAGTGGTGATAAGAATCCCTGTAGTATATAATCTAGCCATAACAAGTTTAAATCACATGAAGAGCTTAGGTTTGAATATATATTATAATTTTTTATTTATCTATTTATGGAAAAGTTTAACTAGTTCAAAGGGGATACCACGAATTCAATAAATATCTAAATATAGCCATGAGTAAAGTCACAAGCTCACAGATGATCATGCTTCTCATTTTTTAGACTTGTGGAGTTAAAGGAGGTGTTGCTTCAATAAGCTCTTTCATGATGAATTTCCTACCTCCACAATTGTACACCGACTATAGGACATTATTTTTTGACATTAAAATTTATTGGAATCCTTTTGTTGTCAAACAACAAGAAAAAAACCTAGAAATGAAAAATATATATTT
>LPNX010850182.1:236158-279841 GCA_001517045.1 Pseudotsuga menziesii
GGAACTGATTTGTAACAATTTGAGATATGCTATTATCGAGTATATAAATATTAGCATATCTTATATCTTCATGTATACTTCCAAGTGGTCACCTCCCCCTTATTTAGAAATTTAGAGAGGTAAGAGATTGTAACAAAATATTTTCTTAGCTGTAGTACCATCTACATGTTGGTATGATGTCTTCCTGTACAGTTACATTTCATTGGTTCGAGGATGTGGTATTTACGATTGCTGGTAAAATAGGTCGTGCAACCACTCTATGAATGAAATATAAGGAGATTTCATTTGTTGTATTGAATGACTCAATTTATAATAGTTCACATATCCCTGTGTATTTTTGTATTCTCTTTTTAACAGTGTACCGATAAACTCAAATTCCTCCAAGATTGTTCTTTCTAGTTCATGTTTTGGTTGCAACATGTTTATGTAAAACCCTATTTGATTTCTAAAGAAGTCAAACCTTTTATTATTATAGATTACATTAGTTATAACTTATGAACCATTAACTAAGCTTTAACATTTGATGATGTTCAATTAGTGAGATCGAAATATTTCTTATGCAGAATAATAATTTTGAAGTGTTTTAAGCTAGCAGCATGTAAAACTCAGTTGGATTATGCATATGCCAATTCTCTTTATGCATTGCAAATGTGAGATTCGTATGTAACTCCTTTGGTTTCTACTTTGTTATATTTTCTACAGATTGTCATTGCTGATGAGTCCCATTATATGAAGAATCCCCAAGCTAAAAGGACAAATGCTTCTATTCCTCTCTTCCAGGTAATTATTGTGGTTAACCTTTTATCGTTGAAGCTTTGATTCTGGAAGTGACAAGATGGTATTTGAGTATCCTTGTATTAGCCAGATGAAGTGTTACTTTTTTAAATTTAAAGTTTTCATGGAAGGTCAACAAAGACCATATAGAACACTAGATGCTACCTTGTAACATATAGAATCTCAAGTTTTCATGGAAGGTCAACAAAGTGATCAAGGCGACCTTTATTATGAAATCACCTGCTTGAAGTTCTTTTTGAACATATTTCATTAAGTTGTCTACATGGAAAATTCTAAATCCAAATCCATCAGATGCTTTTTACCAGTTTTTGAATGTTAAACACGCTTATAATTAATCTATATCAGTTTTTCATTTAGACTGCCTACAATTATTTCTGTCCCTGCTAATTAATTGCAGATGTTAGTTACAGCTTTGATCTAATTGGACTTGATGTTCCTACAGGTTTATGGAACCCTTGATCTCACGAGTTCCCATCATGGTTGTGGAAGGAAATCATGAAATCGAACAACAAGTTGGAAATAAGTCATTTGCGGCTTACAGTGCAAGATTTGCATTTCCAAGTCAAGAGAGTGGATCCAGTAGCACCTTCTATTACTCCTTCAATGCTGGAGGCATCCATTTCGTCATGCTTGGAGGATACATAGATTACAATAAAACAGGTCTAACAATTTCTTCTGGCTTAGAGTATATACTATTTGATGAGCACCGTAGGAAGTTTTACAGGTGTTTTCAGATGGTAACAGCATGAGAAAGAATCCTAACATTGGTTTTAGTGTAGGTAAGAAACATAATTACTTTGTTGTAGATATTACAGCAGGCTTTTGGGCATAAAATCTAGGCTCAGTTTTGATATTAATGATAATTTGTCTCCTTGTTCACAGGGGAACAATATAGATGGCTGGAGCATGATTTAGCAGATGTTGACAGGAGCATGACTCCTTGGCTTGTTGCTACTTGGCACCCACCTTGGTACAATAGTTATAAAGCCCATTATCGTGAGGCTGAATGCATGAAACGAGAAATGGAGGAGCTACTGTACAGATATGGTGTTGATGTTGTATTCAATGGCCATGTGAGTAACTAACTAAAGAAATGTCCAATATATCTGCTTAATGGTGTTTCATGATTTTGACCTTATCTCTTCTGCTTTGATTAGGTCTGTAGCAGAACTACATGAAACAATATCTAGGGGGTGTATAAGTAATTGTGGTAAGAGGAAGAATGACAAATAATCTGGGTTATGCCTGTTGCTTGCAGGTTCATGCATATGATAGATCGAACCAACTCTTTAACTACACATTGGATCCATGTGCTGTTTTTTACATTACAGTGGGAGATGGTGGTAACAGAAAAAAGATGGCAATACCTCATGCTGATGATTCTGGTAACTGCCCTGATTCGGCTTCCACGCCAGACAGCTATATGGGTGGGTTTTGTGCCTACAATTTTACGTCTGGTCCAGCAGCTGGAAAGTTTTGTTGGGACAGGAAGCCTGAATTTAGTGCATATAGAGAGAGCAGCTTTGGTCATGGAATTTTTGAGGTAAGCCATTATTATTATCAAGAACTATTCACTGAATCTTAACTATCCTCAATATTGATAGGGAAAGTTTGGTTACTGAATTGGGTTCAAATGGTAGATTACAATGTGTATTTAAAAGATAGGCCTTATTCGATTGGTTCATACATTAAGATTTTTTATACAACTATTTTAAAATTGAATGATGGCACCTTGATGATATCAAGGTGAAGAATGAAACATATGCTCTATGGACTTGGCATCGAAATCAGGATACTTACAACAGTAAAGGGGATGAGATCTATATTGTGAGGCAGCCAGGAGTTTGCCCAAATCGGCCAAAGTTCATTCAAACATATGAGAGTCCAAAAATTCAAAAGTTGTGAACTAGTAACCGCATTCATCCGGGAAAATTAAAGCCCTGAATGGAGTACTTTCAGGTCAAGGGAAAGAAGCACCAGTTTTGGCTTCTTCTTAATTCCCATTTGAGGAATTGATTTTGCCACTGAGGACATGTATAGTGTATAGTATTATGTATTTTAGAAAATATGCTCCTTGGTTATTGCTTGAAAATTTTCACAAGGCACATTGCCATTAATACATTAATATGTATTAATATGCATCAGTTTTGCTCTTTATATTAAAATCCGATGCCATTTCAATCCCATGTACTCTGGCCATTGTGGATGTCCCAAGCCATGGTAATGCATAATCATGGAATTGTGTTTAAGCCTCTGGTGCAAAAGATAATATTCTCAATCCAGTGTAAGAATGTGGGAAAAAAATCACCAAATTCATCCTCTAAAGGAGGTATAAAATAATGATTAAATCAAATGTTCTGGTTAAGAACTCCACTGGAAAGAATATGCAGGTTCATTTTGCAATCTCACCTTTATCCCCTATCTTGGATTCCCAAGATTTGTTTGTAGGGGTACATGGGAAGATAAATAAAGATTAAATCAAAAGTTATTGTTGTCAACTTCCCTAGTCTTCCCGTCGTAGGTATAGCATCCCCGTCTCTATTCCTGGGGTTTGCATTTAAAAAAAAAAAAACTTATACAAAGCGTGGATACAGCGATGGCCAGGCGTGGATATAGAGACGGCAAGGCGTTGATACAGTGATGGCCAGGCATGGATATAGTGACGTCTTATTCCTGAGTTTGCATTTAAAAAAAAAACTTATACAGAGCGTGGATACATCGACGGACAGGGGTGGATACAGAGATAGCCAAGCATGGATATAGCGACGGCTTAAACATCTAACAAAATATAGAACATTGTTGCTCTTGCAACGCAAATTAGGGGTCATCTCTATTGCGACGAAATTGTTTCCACGGAAAAAAAAAACACTTAGACATGGAAATATCCACACTTTTCCATGGATATTGCCACGTTTTTCCATGGCAAAATTGATCACTTGTACTAGTGATAGAATGTTTGAGAAGTATTTTAGAATATTCAATAGGAAAACTAGTGAAAAAGGTTTCTAGGACTACTCAACTAGTCGGACTTCAGGATGACTCAAACAGTGCTAGGATGGATCGAATTATAAAACTAAGGGTTGGAATGTGTTCATTGGATTGTTAAGGAATAGAATCAAGTGGAATAATCGAATTTGGAGTTGTATTTATCTTTTTATGACTTTAACATGACGACTACCTAAAATTTGAAGGAAATCTAGACTAGATGAGCAAAAGAGGGAAGAAAATCATTTTATTTCCTTGAAACAAGTAAATGAAATAGAAAAGGTATTACAATACATTAAGAGAAGCCTTAAGATTCTGAATTACATCATAAATTTATGAGAGAGAAGAATAGAAGAATCCTCCTTGAGAAAAGGCCGACAATCATGAAGATTTGGACTAGAAGGCTTCTTCAATCACTCCAATTGGATGGAAATTCACTTGATATGATCACAAGACCTGCAATAAAATGAATCATGGAGACTGTATGTACTCATCATCGCAATGTAAGCAGTGGAAAATTTCCTAAGTCTTAAGGAAAATAGCTTTCAATTCATTTCTTAAACTGTCAAAAGATGGGATAGGGGTGCACACTCTTCCTTTTATAGAATGAATAATCCCTTGTTGAGGAATTTAAAGAGGCTAATGTTGCCTCATGGATGGATAAATTTTCCTTACTTTCATGCTATACCTTTTTTTCCTTCACGCTTTATCTTTTAATGCTTTGCTTTATTTTTTTCTTCTTTTGTTATGGATTTCATTTCCTTTTATTACTTTTCTAGATTTATCCTGCTTCTGATTTCCTTCCTTAGCTATTCCTTCTTTTTCTCTTCTTTTCATTGTTTTTTCCTGCTTTTTTTGCTTTATCTCATTTCTTCTTTATCCCTCTTTAGTCTATTTACTGCCTTGGCCTTCTTTTTTATTCATCCCTACTTCCACAGGTTTATTCCCTTTTTCTACTTTGATCCATGTTGTTTTTCTTTAGTCTTGATTTTCCTGTTTTATTTCCATAATTGTTTTATTCCTTCTTTCCTAAACTTTCTTAATTTTATGTTTTCTTAGCTTTCCTTCTTATGCAAGCTAAGTTTACTCAACTTTCATCCATTTCCCCCTTGAGTATTATTTCCTTTTTATTTTCATAAATGAATAGTAATTTATGAATATAAACACTAATAAATGCCTCATAAAACATTATTCCATGATTTTAACCTCTCCTAATTAATTAATACTTTGGAACCTTAAAAATTAATTCTAAGACATTTAATTTATTGTCCTCAACCAAAGGGATTGGTTGGGTTATGAACTCAAAACATGAATCACTCATGAGGGTACATTACAGTCCTCCCCTTCCAATATTTCTTGTCCTCAAGAAATTTCAAACTAGGAGTTTGTAAGATGTCTTCTCCTTCCCATGTAGCATCCTCACTAGGAAATCATTCCCATTGCACCAAATACTCCTTGATGATTCTTCTTCTCAAATTCTTTTCTCAAACCTCCAATATCTTATTTGGAACCAACACAAAGTTCCCTTCACCATCAAAGTGGGGTAACTCTTTTTAAACTTTCACTTGCTTCCCTATTACCTTCTTCAAAGAAGACACCTGAAAGACATTGTGAATCTTACCTCCTTAAGGTACTCGTTGGATGCAAAATTGAATTCTACATCCAATGAGCTCTTCCGATTGAAATTTGAGTAAAAACACAGGGAGATATGTCAAAAATATGAACAAAAAAATTAATTTTTTTTATGATACCTATCCCCAAATTTATATTAAAAAATTGTTTAAGAGGTTGTCCCTTTTTTAATTTTAAAGCACTTTGATTCGCTAATACATGATGACATGGAATTTGTATTATTTTTGAAAGGCCCATTTTAAATTGAAATTTCCTCTAATGACTATAAAGAGCTTTGAATGGTGACATTCCAATGGAAATATGGAAATTATTATTATAGAAGAATTCACCCAAATAAAGCCAAGTTTATGATGACTATTTTTGCCTTGTAACATAGTTTCTCAGGTACCCTTCAAGAAATTGTTTCACTCTCTCTTTTTCACCATCAGTCTATGGATGTTATCTTGTACTAATGTTAAAAGTTCCCCCCACCTACTTGAATAGGTCTTGCCAAAAATTTCTAGTAAACATGTTGTCCCAGTCACTGATGATATACTTTGGAATGTCATGAAGTTTAAAGACTTCTTTAATGAGAATTTCAACCACTTGGATGGCTGAAATAGTGGCGATGACTGAAAAAAATTGTGCATATTTTTTCATCCTATCAACCACAAAAAACATACTATATTTACCTTAGCTTTTTGGGAGTCCAGTGACAAAAATCATTGACACACTTTCCCATTTCTGCTCCAGAATAAGAACAGGTTGTAGGAACTCTTCTGGATGTGTATGTTCTAATTTGTTTTGTTGAAATGATTCACATTCTCTTACATATTCCATTAGTTATTTACTTAATCCCTTCCAAGAAAATGTTTCCCTCACCTTCTTGTATGTCTTCACAAACCCTGAATGTCGAGATAGGGGCGCATCATGGGAATATTTCGGGATATTCTTCTTTAGTGATGATTATGGAACTAAAAATATGCTATAGTTATGATAAATGATTTCATTAAGGACCTTGAAAGTATCATCATGAATTATTCCATCAAATAAATCATGAGAAAACTGATTCTTGACATATTCAACTCCTAATTGTGATTTTCAATCATCATGAAACTTCATCAAAGCTAGTACTACTTTTATAGAGAGGGAATCAGCTACAACATTCATCTTACCCTTCTTGTACTAAATGTCAAAGTAAAATTCTTGGATCTTACTCGCCCATTTCTATTTCCTATCATTCAACTCCTTTTCAGATAGGAAGTGTCTCAAGCTGTTATGATCATTTTTTATGATGAAATTACTTCCCACCGGATATTATCTGAACTTGACTAGCACATGCAAGATGGATAGCATATCTTTGTCACACACTAAATATAGCCTTTCATGAGTCTACAATTTTCGAATTTCATAGGATATGGGATGCTTTCACTACAACAAAACCCTGTGATTAGCGTCTCTTTTATCTTCCTTATAGCGTCCATTATCACTTTGTTTATTTTTCATCAATTTTTGGACAAAGTGGATGCTTTTCCATGGGATGACTCTTTTAATGGTGTTATTTGTGTCCCTTTTTAAAATTCGACGCTATTTTGGATGCTAATTAACATCCCAAATAGCGCCCCAATTAGCATCCCTTTTTAAAATTTGACTCTAATTAGTATCCCAATTAACGTCCCAATTAGTGTCCCAATTATCATCATAATTATCATCCCAATTGGCATCCAAACTAACATACTAATTAGCATCCAAAAAAAATCCCATATAACGCCAAGAATAGCCTCCAAAAAAATGTTCTGAATACCATAACACCATATATTAATCCAGGGTTAGCAATAGGAATTGTGCCATGAATGTTGGCAAGAAAAACGTCCAACATAGCACCAATTATAGATCCAGGAATTGCTCCTAGAAAACATCCAGCATAGTGCCAGGTATAGATTCAGGTATAGTGCCTAGAATAATGCCATAAATTTCGAAAGGAACTGTGCTAGGAATTGAACTAGGTTTAGAGCTAGGAATTGTGTTTGGAAAACATCTGACATAATGTCAGATATATCAATGCCAATGTCAATGTCAATGATCACAATTCATGTGATAGTAATTTTGGATCTTTATTTATCATAGTAGAACATAAATGATCGCAATCATGGCACTTTTAGATCTTGATTAATCCTAATGAGGATTAAATTACCTTAATGTCACCTAAATTGCTCTAATGGCATTTGGGTGTCCCCAATAACATTTAATAGACCCTAATTACATCTGAATGGACCTAACAACATGACGATGATTCATTACAACAATTATGATGGAGCGTATGGATATGATTTAATAAGTAAAATACTATATCATCCATTCTTGTGAGGTAGTAGGGCTCCTTGCTCATTATTATCGCAATTATATTGATGGTGACTATGACGATGACGATGATGTTGATTTATTATATGATGATGATGACTATGTGGATGTCAATGATGATTATGCATGTGGTATCACTTCTAGATCCTAATTGATTATAATGGCACCTAAATTTCTTTAATGACATCTAAAAAATTCTATTATAATTGAAATGACTGTAACAACATATAAATGACCTTAAAAATTACATGACATTAATCCTAATGTCGATGAGTGATTAAGAACACTAATGGAATATGAGTGACCATAATGACAATGATGACGATGATTTTGTTGATGATTTACTTAATGATGATGATCAATATGATGTTGATGTACCATATGGCATTGATGATGATGATTATGACAACATCGATGTCCACGATCATGATGCATGTATAATACTTCTAGATACTGCAGGATTCGAGATATTGGAGTTAATAACAATTAATAGATGTTGTGAGGTATTGACCATAAAAATATTGTTAGCCACTATTTTTTACATTAAGTGATATGGCCATTGGGTTTAGTAATTCCCCTACCGTCAACCCCTCCACCCGCCTACACACCCCTTGCAGAAAGGTAGTACAATACCACCTATTATGGTGCTACCAAAATGTCACCCTACAAGGATTTTTTGGAAAATCTCCCCATCCATACCCTCATTTTTACCAAGAAAATCCAAGGCACAAGAAGTGGATATCAATCTTAACACAAAATCTAACCTTCTTTGTACTCTTAAGGACTTTTTTCTCTTGGTTTAAAATGGAATGAAGCAACCAGAATTTCAATAATGCTCATAGTGTTACCTTGAATAAGTGGATCAAATGTTTTTACACCTATGACCTTATAATAAGACATCTCTCAAGAAAAAAAAAATAGTTGCTAAAGTTTTATGGCCCCTATCAAATCTTCTAGCATTACACTACACTATTGACCAATGTTTGATTCCCATGGTATTTATTTTACATAGTAAAAGAGTAATTGAAAAAATCGAGGTAAATTCCCAACTTATAATACTAGAATATGGTCATTCACATGGACACACACATCAAATACACACACATTGCATATCTAAGCTTGTCTCTATGTACTCTTCTAGAGTGATTTTTACTTGGCACTTTAAGTTAATCACAAAAGAATTTAGAGATTGTTGAGAATATAGTTGTCATTAATGTCAAAAGAGTTCAGGAATAATAAAGGAATAACCAATATACATGGTAGCAAGATGAACTTAGTAAAATACAAAGGATCCATTACTTGGATTGTCAATTGATGTCAAAGGAGTTTAGAAATCATAAAGGAATAATCAGTAAAACATGATGACAGGGAGATAGACTTAGATAGACTTTATCGGATATCTTTGTTGTGTGCTATTGAAAATATCATCTCATGGGATGTAGGAGTGTCTTCGGTTGTAGAGGAAACCACAACATCTCCACATTCTAAGGATAAAAATACGTCGACGAATTGCAAAACAGTTAGCGTTCACTGAAAGGGAGGTGGAGATATTGGGAGTCCCACCAGTTCTTTCATTACAAAAATGTTAGGAGAAGTGTAACTCAATGCTAGGGTAAATCCTCTGCAATTTGCTCCAGGTAGTAACCTTGAGCAAGAGTGTCCTTCAACTACAGTGGTAAATGATGGTGGTGATGGAACCATGGTATATGGACCAAATTATTCTTTCAATAAGAATAATGGGGGAAGTTCGAGGAGAGGCACGGGAAAAGGCAATGGAAGCAGCAAAGGTCGAGGAAAAAGAAAGGGTAAGAACAATTTCTCTGACACTTAGAGAAGCACATTATTATGATGTTTATGTTTATGTTTTTCTTTAACCTCTTTTGAAAATTACGTGGTCTACAATACTCTTCTCTCATAATCATAATTGAATTGGTTGTCAACGTGGGCTCTGAATTTTTTGTTTTCTTTATTCATCTTAAGAATAAAGACACAAGGACAATGGAGTGGTTTACAAAGAAAATTAATTCACATTAATATCCATATTCCAAAGATGTTTGGAAATTTAATTGGGTGGATAAGCACATATGGATAAGAACAACATGGAAAAAGTTAGTGGATAAGGTGGGGTGAGAGTGGGGCCACATATTCTTTTCTAGGTTTGCGTGGTGGTTAAATATCCCATGCATTTTATATGAGTATTAGCGGTAAATTTGATGGCCCAATACCTTCAATTTCAACCTCTACCTATTGAATGATCTCCAAGTATCATGCTTAGTTTTATCAACCTTGATATTTCCACCAAATCACACTTGTAGGAAAAAATATATTATGAAGTACATACATGATGATTTGGAGCCTCACACATTTCCTATTAACCCCAATGATAAATTTTATGTCCTAATAGGTACCCTATATTCCATACTTAAACCATGGTCTAAGAGGGAACACAAAATATGGGATATAATGGACAAACCAAAACCTAAAAAAACCACACAATTATTTTCACACACACACACACACACACACACAGAATAATAATAATAATAATAAATGACTAAAAAATGGAAACATAAAACAAAAATTCAAAACATTGAAAACACTTACCTCACTTATCTCTTGTTCACTTCAAATTAGGCACACCTCCTTCGATCAGGGACAAGCATATACTCATTGCTTAGGAACATGTGTTCAAAAAATTGTTCGAAGACAAGAGATATGAACTCCCAATGGAGCCTCAGAGATGGAATTCTTCATGTATATTGTTTTTTCTCTTAGCTTACTAGGATTTTTAACTCATGGAATCAACCTATTTCCAATGCCAAATATAAGGTTAGATGAGAACCACTTTCAACATGTCATTATTAACTGGAGTTCATAACATATTTCCAAACTTGTTGTTTGGGTTCCTCCTCATAAGTGGAGGATTCTATGTCAATGACATGGCTTATCAGAGATATCAAACTAGAGAACCATTGAAGACTCACAATAGGCTTCTTAAAGATATCGACTGAATAATGCTTGTCCTCCTCCCTTTGCTAATCATCTTAAAGGGACAACTTAAATACTTGTCTCACTTCTATATCATTGGGAGGATCTCTGAATAAATATCTGACGAGAGATCACATACTTACTTTGTAATCCCATTCTAACAATTGGCTCCCTCTTCATCTATGAACTTACCATTTGTTCCAATCTAGTAAGGAACAAGAAATCAATAACAAATGTCTAGTAGATTCTCTGTTGTTGAATCTATGCTGACACTTAGGAGGATGAATATCTAGGATAAATGATACTACATTATGTAAATCCTCTTAGTTCCTCTATACCTTAGCACTCATCTCCCTTTAAACATAAACAAAATATGCATACTTCATTACTTGTCATCAGAGCAAGTCACATCAAGGCTCCTCTTGTGGATATTTCCTACAAGTTAAATTTAATTTGATAATCAACAATAAACAATATCAATTTTATATAATGGCATAGTATTAGAATCCATCCATATATTATTTATATTCCATCAAGATCATATCAATCACATATATGCAACATTTCATGACAATACAAAGAATAAAAACAAATTGGCATAGAAAGTCCTCCCTTTTTATATTTTCCCTTATGCAAAAGTCACATTGATCATCCTGATATAGTCATCATATTGGACATGTACTTCTAAAGTGTGTAATGGAATTATCATCATATCATCCTCATGCAGTATCACACATTCATTAGCACAATCTAGGTTAAATCATAACCCTAGATATGAGAAATTTAACACATGAGGTCATGCTAATTTCATACATGGATGAACTCTAAACAATTTTCACTTGCAAACTCATATCACATTCATCAATGAATCACAAAACCCTTTACATAGTAAAATGATCAAACTATAAGGTATCTTGATCATGCAAACCCGTGATTATTAAATATCAAGTCAATATCTAAACACATAAAGAGTTAAATAGGCTCCTTACTCACCTAAGAAGTACATACCTGAGTCAAAACCTTCTAGGAATTCTAGCCATACTTGACATACCTCTTTAAGAGATCAAGTCCATAGCTTGCTAATTTCATTATCTCTTTTCTGATATCATATTTAGGGCATAGACTAGAAGCACAATTGGAGTTGTAATAAGCACATATTTTAAGACCAAAGATTCCCTTTACATGCCTTGTGGTAGTTTCAAACCATGTGCATGGTCCATGTGTCACAAAAATCTCTTTTAAGACATAAGACATTGATTTTCCTCATATGATATCTAGGGCCTCAATAATCATTTTCATTACAATGACACACATCCAATACATGCAAGCCAAACATTCTCTTTACAAGGATTTCATGGTGGTTTCATACAAAGTGCATGGTACATGAGCACTAAAATTCGTTTTTAGACCCTAAGAAATCGATGTTTCTCCTTTAACCATGTTTAAGCCATAAATAACCATCCTTGATGCATGAAAACTTGTAATGGTGGCCATGCAACACATGTATGCGAAAAATTATCTTTATAAGTATGTGTGGTGACTTTGGTCCGTGTAGGGTCTAAAGCCATATGCGTTTCCTAAATAAGATGTCCATTTCATGAAATTACATTATTATTGGTTATTCATTTAAGGGCCACCGTTGTGATTCCTAGGAAAATAGTACAATTGTTTGTAGTTCATTTTCTATGGAAACATCACTGTAAGTTTACTTTCAATAGAATTTCTCACCCCCTTAAATATTTATGCATGGCAATTGATGAGCTTTAAGAAAGAGTTTTCATTTCTCTTGAGAGTTATAAAACTATTTATCATTGTTTTACACAAATGATTAAACTTATAAATCCATATTATGGTGTATCATACTAGGAGATGGAAAGTTATAGAAACAGCTTTCCTTAAAGTCTGATACAAATAAGCTATAACAAGTGATTTTTTTTTTACATTTAGTGTCTAAGATAATCCAAATAATCTATTTCATTCATATCCTTAGAAAAATAACCATAATAATATTTTAATTTACATTTCATGCATTCCATCCATGTGTGGTTTAGTACTCACTCCTTTTAGCCATCTCTTCACCTTAGATTAAAATTTGAAAAAAAATCATTTTACATTAAATTCAAAAAACTAAAAACTAAAATATGTGCATTCCATCCAGCGTTCAAAATTAAACCCTTCCCAAAACTTCCAAAGGGTTCTAGCCCTTCCTAGAAGTGTAAATTTAAAATTTCCCTTCAAAATAAAATTAAAATCTGAACATTACCCTTCCAATTAAGAAGGGCATAATTTATATCAGCATTTTAAAAGAAGGGAAATTTAAAATTACCCATCCATATAATTCTCAATATGTTGAATTTCCTATGCTATAAATTTCAACTCTAGAATTCAAAATATTGGAAATATGATAAATTATAATTAGTCACTCACTCATGGCATGCACTCAGATGCTTAGTTGTACAAGATGACCAGTAATGCCTGATGACTATAAGGCACTGGCCATTGAGATGTGACTCTGACTTCCAAGTCACTTGGGGCTACAATCTAAAGTGTGAAAATGTGTCAACGACTATGTTTATAGCAACAAAGAACAAATACTAGTCTACTACTAGGCTTGAAATGAGCTCAATTTTTTTTTCTTACTATCTATGTGAACCTTGCTACCAATGTTCACTTTTTTTTCATCAAAATGAAATTCAAAAGGTCAGTTTTACGAGTCCTCCTCTACAAGCATTCATTTATGCATGAATGTCACAGACTCATGATAACTATAAACAACACTCGATGTCATGCAAATGCAAATAATGGCATGTACCTAGGATCACAATCTGTGCAGGGGTCAAGTTATGCATTGCTATAGAGAGGGGTCATTGGGCACATGACATGGAGAAACAATAACTTAGAAAAAACATTTGGACCAAAGCACCTACACAATGGTTATTAATAAAATTAAAAAAACAATTGTTGGCTCAATAAAAGTATTCAATTTTATGGTGGCATGATTATGATGTAATCTCCCTCCGTCCTTCCAAACATTTGTGGTTTCTCACAACATTTGTCCTCAACGCTCGCCACCAAAATACATATAAAAAATAAAGGTCTTTACATATTCTTCTCTTTAAATCCTCATCTCATAGCCATAACTAAGGATTATTATGCATGTACATCCTTTACTTATAATATCAATTGGGTCAAGGCATAGAGACAACCATAAAATATCAAATGTGTTAAGACACAAAAAAATAAGAGACAACTATCAACTGAGATTTGGTATGTTGGGTTGTTTTGATCTTCTTATCACTCCTTACCAATGTGATTGCAAGGAATTCTTTGAAGGTGAAGTCCATAATTTAAGTATTCTTCTTCATTATCATGCCTTTTGATAAGACAATAAGGAGGGTAGTGGCCTGCAACAACATGGAAAACAGTTTTGATATAGAGATGTACAAATTAATTGTTTTCATTAAATAACTTAAATTTCCTATTCGTGACTGTTGATTCACTAAATTGTGGACGGGTACAAAACACAAAAAAATTTAGAGCATCGAGCCCTTAATTACTCACACCTAGAACTTTCTCAATTCTATCCATTCATAAAATTCTTTTGGTATTTTGGTTCAATTTAAAAGGAATATTGTTGAGAATCAGACATGGAGTGAGTTACAAGGCTTCAGTTGACTTAGGCTTGATTCTATTTCCCCTCCATCCCATACATACATGCTTTCATGACAAGTGTTGAACAACAAAATTTGATGCCCCGACCTCGGTTATGCTAGCGTTGCTAACTTGCTTGGTATGTAGGATTTTTTTTTAATGTTTTGTTAGTTGTGAATTATTTTTTCTTAGGTTTCAAATCCCCATCACTCTAACATCTCTCAATCTTGATTGTTTCCCTCTCTTCGTTTTGAATTAAGTTTTTCTAGGTTGCCCTCTGTCTAGTTGTAGGTTTATTATAGCCTTGTTTTTCTTAGTGGCTTCATTTTGTACATAGTTATCAGTAAGTAATTCTCCCATCTTTCTAGTTTTTCTTTAAGACTATATCTACTTACAAAGTCTTTCACTATGCACAAGATCACATAGATGGCCCAATATGGTTATCGCATAGTCTAAGTAGTTTTTTTCTATTTAATGATGTATGCTCCAACTCGAAAAAGTACTATAAAATAGTTTTTATGTTATTGAACTATAAAATTAATGATACATATATGACAAATTAATGTGTTCAAAATAAGTTTTATTGAAAACATATCATTTTTTCATGTAAATATTAATGGGTGCTCAATTGTTTAAGAAAAAAAATATTTGTTTTTTGCACTTTTTTTAAAGGGTTTAGTTAATTTATAGTTAACTATTGAAGTAAAATTATTTATATTCCCCTTCATTTTTTAAGAGCTCCCTGAATAAATTCCCTTCTATTTGAAAATAACACCACCCTTCAAATTTGATAACTGAAATTTTCCATCCATGTGTCATTTAGTACTCAACTTTTTTAGCCATCTCTTCTTCGTGTGAGATTAAAATTTGAAAAAAATTCATTTTACACTAATTTCAAAACGTTTTCAAAAAATGAAAACTCTATTTGTGGGTGAAAAAACATTTTGAAAAAACTAAAAATCCATTGTGGGTGCCAAAACATGTCAAACTACCTGCGATTGGAATCATGGTCTTCAATGTTGTCATCGCTGACTTTGGCAGAGTAGCACAGAGTGAAGGCAAGGGGAATGTGGTGTTGAGTGCTTTTAGTGCTTCCAGGGGGGACTGGGAATTTTTCCCAAGGATTGGATCCCCAACATTGGTTTGTTATTTCCCTTGAGCCAGTGAAAGCTTCTTTAGAGGTCCTACATAGTTATAGGTCTGGCATTTTTAGCTTGGCATTTGTGGGTATCAACGAAAATATGCTTGCTATAAATGGATTGAAGATGTTGGAGAAATGGGGGCACTAAGACCTATCCATTCACTCAAGAAAGAATTGAATAATTCCAATGGGAGGGTGCAGTTTCAATATCTTTTGATGATGTGGGGCTGGTATTTTCTCATAATAGTGGATGGGAAAGAGGTAAGTTTGTATAAATATGTATCTATGCATCTCTATAAGTTTATTTGGGTTCTTTCGAATCTTCTTGAATTCCCAGTTTGCATTTATTCTGCAACAAGGGGCATACTATAGCCCAGATTGGGTGGATGTGATGCACGAACTCTTAGTGAGTGAGACTATTTTTTTTTTTCTTGTGCATTAAATCATCTAGATAGTGTATTGGTGAAATGAATATGGACATCAACACAAATCCATTTAAACTTAGATCTGATATGCAAATCTATCTTGTCAAACTAGAAGAAACAGATCTGGAGAGTATTAAAATCAAGAGAGGACCTTATATTCTTATATTTTTCCTACCAGTAGTCTACTTGGACCGATACCAATCCATCCATCCATCTCCAGTTACTGAAATCATAACAAAACGAAGTTAAACCGGCTATGAGAAATAAAATCTTTCATTACTTGATTACTTGCTCCTTACTAATCTTGCTTGCTTTAATTCTTTCCGTATATAAAATATATAATAGAGTGTGTATGCCAATATCCTAATCAATATTGATATCCTAATCGCATTGTGCATGTAAACATTTAGCTTGTACAATTTGTAATCATAGGCCTCACAATGAAGTTGATGAAAATGATTGGAGGCCAATAAATAAATCCTATTTTCTTGTTACTTCGAAATGCATTTGTTCTTATTTGGCCAAGAATATTGAGATAATGTATATGTTGTTAAGCATGAAACTGTAATTTGAAAATGAAATTCGAGCCATTAAATTTCCATAAGAATGTATATCCATATCCAAAAGGACTTTTCTGGTTGATTTGGAGAGAATTTTGAAAAAATGAGCTGATGTATATGACGTTAAATGTTAGCTCCTATAGTTTGGAAATGAATTCTCAGTTATCATGTTATAGCAATAAAACAGAGATATATCTTAAAAATCATGGAAAGATACACTAGTCAAATATTTATAGGTTTGTCTTACCCATAGCTTATACTCCATATTTAGGTTGTCGTATCTACACATTACCTATATTCCTAAAATTTGTTACTTTGTGTATCCTTCTTATAGAAAACCATTTCATTATTGATTTGATCCTTAGTAGGAACTTGGTTTCTTTTTGACAATTTATGTTAGACTGCACCTATAAGGAAATTTGATAAACGTTTCAGCTTCATCATATACACATCTTAATTGCAAATGATTGAATAAAATAGATTTTATTGATACTTCTATTAGATACTGAAGTTTCACAACTTGAGACAACTAGTATTTGACTAATGTTAGTGCAATTTAATAAAGCTAATAACCAGAAAAACAATGTCTGAAATACTCCTATCATCAATGTCATACTTTTATTGTTGTCTTGGTTGACAGTTACAAACGATTGAAGGAATAGGGAGCATATCTCGAGATTGTGTTCATTTCCAGTGATGAGGATCGGATTTGTTTTGAGAATTATCATAGAAATATTCCTTTGCATGTTGTTTCTTACAGGGATTTAAAGACAAAGAATATGTTGAATCAGAGATTCGAGGTAGAGGGCATCCTATGTCTTATCATGATGGAAGTGAAGGGGAAAACGATGCAGACAGAGCGTGTAGATCTCATTTATAAATATGGAATCCAAACTTTCCCATTTAGTCCTGAAAGATTAAGGGATTGGAAAAACTAGAATATGAGGAGGAAGTCAAGAAAGCATCTCATACTTTAGAGAAGCTTCTTGTGACTGGTGTGTGTGATTATGTAATTTGGCATGGAGGAAAACATGTTGGTATCTCTGAATTGATAGGGAATACTGTTGGATTGTATTTCTCATCTCAGTGGTGTGTTCCTTGTCAAAAATTCACTCCAAGATTGAAATATCTCTATATCATCTAGGTATTGTGTGATGGGTTTTATTTTGAGTTGTATGTGTGACTTCACATTCTAGGTCATAATTTGCAATGGCCAGTTGGACTGAATGTAGAATGCATATGCCATTTGAATATGTTACAGATACTTTTTTGGAGTAAAATATTCGGATTAAACTCCGTAAATAGAGAAATCATATATGACTAAGTTGTTAATTACAGCGAAGGTATTATTCAGGGGACTTCCCTCCTCTGGATTTCATTGTCTCCCTATGAGGAGCTTTCCCTTGTCCACTGCTTAAATTCCCACCATGCAGAAGAGTCTCCAGATAGTTTTCATCAATTCACAGGGAACAATAATGATATAGGAAGATTCCAATCGCATAAACACCCTCTCTATTCATTATAAGAATCCTCTCTTCAAAACATCCCAGAAGAAAAATATTTTATAGCACATGGAATGATCATTAAGGATATAATTGGGGAACTTTTGAAAATGATTTTTTGAGTGTTTTTCTATTAATTTTCCATGGTTATGCATGTGGGAAACATGTCAATTTCATGGTATGCGTGTCCTTAAAACTACACTTTCAACAGAGATGGTTTTTTGCTTCTTTATTCTGAATAGTTTTGGTTCTTCCTAACATCAGTTTTCGTAAGGAATGTGCCTATCTAATATTAATATTAATGTTTCCTCAAGCAGGTCTGAATAATTTCATGCAATCTCCAAGCTATTGATTCTAAATAATTTCATGCAATCTTCCATCTATTGTTTTGAGTTAATACTTGATTAGAGATATTTTTCCTCGAATGGGTTCAAGAAATTTCACGTTCTTTTAAGACTTCATACACGCCCAATTCATTATTTAAATGAAATTCATCATTTCAGAGATTTGTAAATCCTCTATTTCTATCTCAGTGCAGTACTATTATATCATAATTCTTATTTCTTGATTGTTGTGTGTTATCTATATTAGGTTGGTTTTGAAGACATCAATAATTTAAGGAAGTCAAAGGCTCAAAACAAGGATTGATAATGGAAGGAGACAATATTGGTAAAGGGGCAGTCGGTTTTTATGTTGTTGTATTATTCCTAATGAGTAGTAGTGTATTAGGTCTATTTGTGGTTGAGAATAATAGTATAAGTGTGCTAGCTATGAATCATTGAAAGGGAAGAGGTACAGTGCTATTGGGAATTTTGGAGTTCCATATTATAAAGGGACTATGATTGGTCAAGTTGGTGTATGCAGAGAAAGGAAAAGATGGCCCCAAATCCTTTGAGGAATTGGATGTCTCCTTCAAGAAATATCCAACAAAACCCCTTTTTGTTCTGGTAGATCGCGGATGTGGGTTTTTTTCACCTAACCCTTCAAACTACAAATATCATATATTTATGGAATATTATCTCATATTAGAAACACCAATGAGACCAGAAGGCACATAGGCAATTAGGCAATTAGTGGAAGAATATATATAAGAAGACCAAAATTCAATATTTGAGCTTCTTACTAGGAAAATAGTGGAAAAACAATTGGTTGGATAGTTTAAATTTTTAGAATCCATTTGATTATCAATTGGTGTAAGGATTTTTTGAATGTTTGATATGAAATAATTTCAATCCCAATAAACTTTACTATTCTCTGCTCGTATTCTCACATGTAGCCTTCTGAATCATTAGTTATGATTTGTTTTCCTCCTCGATAGTTATTGAATGACTTGTGTTGTAAAGCGTTCTTAGCTTCTTATTGGGTGCTTGCCAAGCCTCTGATCTGCTGACAAAAATTTACGATTTGATTCTTGATTGTGATGTAGAGTGCTACTTTGCATTGAAGCTATGTAATGCACAAAACACCGGTGTTGTTGCTATTCTTGTTTCAGATGACTGTGATGAGCCTCTCATAACCATGGATTCTCTCAAAGAAGACACGACAACAGTTGATTACCATGACAATATTTCAGTTGCATCTACATTAATTGAGAATTCTTTTGCATCCATTAGGTCATGAAAATTAAGCAACAAGAAACTACTAATGGACACCCTGACTATATACTATAGATATTCAATACGATGATTGACTTGGGATATTAAAAACTTGAAACAAAATATTTTCTTCATGTGTGAACCTTATTTGGCCATTCAATGATCTTAAATACATGATATTATAAGAGGACCCAGGAAAATGGTCGCTTGTACAAATTATTATGTGCAAAAATATTGATGTCTCGCATAGTCCAAGTTTCAATTTCAAAGGTATAGTCTCTCAACGTCCAGGCCAGGTATCAGTTTGAAAGGTAGAGTTTGAAAACTCCTATAACTATTCCCTTTGGATTTTTGGACTTTTCTGCTTTGTAATATTCCATTGGCATTCAAAGGATTCGGGAAAAAACATTGACTTATTGACCGAATGTTTTCAAATTTAAAAAATTTATGTACAAAAGTATTTTGGAGGAAACTTATTTTCACTTATGTGGCCACTTAGAAGTTTGATGTAACTTATTTTCACTTATTTTCCTAGACTTGCTTTCATTTCATAAACTTATATTATCTACACACAACTTTCTCTCTTTTTTTTAAACATATGAAAGTTCTCTTCAGTGTTTCATTTTCCCCGCTTTGGGGTTATGCTAGTACACTTCATTGCAGCATGATTGACTTACGCTATGTAACTTACATTATTCAGGATTGTGCAGTTGGATTGTTATTTTCCCTAATCCCTATTCGTTGGTGAAATGGAATTTTGCAAGGGATAATGTCGATGACAAAATCGTAAGTGGAATCCCTGCCAAATGCATTATGGTGCATTCTTTATTACTCATTTGCACATTATTCATTTCAATGTTGTCATATTATCTTAACAATCTCTCTCTATTGTAGTTACTTTCTCTATTAGGGCAAAATGCTTCTTTCAATGTAGTTATGTGTCTTTAATTCAGAAAAATTGAACATATTTGATATTTTCAATTATGAGATTTGTATTTCAGATACATTTTCAGTGTTCAACTATTCAGTAAAAGGACAAATAAGTAGTAATAACAATCAAACATAGTTTGAGATGTTTTAACACTCTCTTAATTCTTATTCTTTGCAAATTTATTATGTTGTCGGAGAGATGGAAGGAGAGAATATTTTTTCCTTGTAAAACCAACTAATAAACAAATGTGTTTCTTCATTTCCCCTAAAACATTAAATGACAAAAATGCACTTTTGGTTGAAATCAAATCTTATTTCTTGCTAACATGGATGGCTATTTTTGTTAGCTTGGGAATATTCCTGATTATTTCTGTGGGATCGTCAGATGAATAATATAGAATATTTGTGTTGGATTAATTGGTGTTATTCCTACATGTGGCCACGATCCATTCATATGTACTTCATGTATTAGGCTTATGGTTAAGGGAAACCTAGTCAAACTTGATATGTTTTCTCAATATCCTCTTGGGGTGTGTGCCTTTGTTATGTGGGCCCATAATACCTATTGGGAGGATGCCTTATTTCAATCTCTCATTAGTATCATCTCATCTGTGATATTCTTGATCTGAAATATGAATTGTTATAATCCTAAGGGCACTTAAGTTTGGCACTCTCTCTTGTGATTGACATCTTTCTCTTAGGCATGGTTGTTTATTTCTATTTTCAACACTTCTGCTTTGTTTTTACACACTCTCTCTTTATTTCAGAATTCAGTTCCATCATATTTTTTGTTGACCCTTTTAAATCCTGACATGGTATTAATGTGGGTGTGAACATTACTGTCTAGATTCTTTTGGATTATCTGAAAACTATCTGTTGGTGAAACCTTTGTTACATTGTAGAACTACAGTTGTCTTAAAACACTCTTGTAGGGTTTCTCTAGAGGTTTTAATGATATAAACCCTAAGGTATGGTTTTCCCTTCATTCTAGGATGTTCTTTGGCACTTATCACCCTTTTATAAGGCCATCTCTTTCATTCTCGGGGTGACTACGATTTTGTATCATATGTATCTATAAAGGAGAATTTTTGAAGTCTTCATTCTATAAGGAGCCTTCATCTTGATCATGTTGCATATATGGATTCAAAGTGGTTTTTGTTGGATAAGGACACCTATCATTTTTGGGTGGATGAAATCATAATTCATTGCCCCACTTTAAATAAAAGGTCCATGGATGTACTTGGTGATGCTTATTTTTGTTGAAGTTGACGACAATGATGACATGGTATGTTTTAAGATGGATGAAGCTCTTCACTAGACCATTCTTTATGTTGAGCCTAATATTATTCATCATACCAAGGATAACAAAGGAAAGAAGGAAATCTAGGATACCTTCAAAATTCCTTTTAGAATGGTGAATACGAAGGAAAATTTTACGGACCCATAAGTTTCTCAAAGTATAAAAACCTTGGTGAATCTCACTAACTCTTAAATTTGCAACCACAAAATGTTTGCGATTTAAAAAAAAATATTCAAATTTCTAAGGACTTTATATAGTTTTTGTATAATTTGGTGATTTTTACAGGAAGAAAAAATTATCTCATGGGATTTGGGCAAACCTTCTTTGAAAAAAAGGTAAATTGGCCAATGTTTTTTGGGAAAAAGGATTAAAAATATCCCATGGGCTAAATTTAGCCCCTAGAGTTTCCTTGATAACCTACATATATAAAAAGATATGGGATTTTTGGTTTATAGGCTCATGGCTTGTAAACAAACCCTAAGGAATTGGATTTATGAGAACATGAAACTGAAACACAATTACGAGATATATTTGTTGGGAATTAGGTTTTTTGTTGTTTCTTTTTCATATATGGAATTAAATAAAGAACTTGCTGAAGGAGTACCTTGGTTTATCAAATCTCTGTTGATCATGATTATAAATGAAACATTGGGAGGCAGGTTTTGACCCTGGGGATTAGATTTATTAAAATCTCTTGTCTTGGTTCACACCCATTTATTCCTTTGGAATTTTAGAATGAATTAGGTCTATTGGGTATTTCTTGGGATCCTATATAAGCATACAAACATTATTTATAAATGGGAGAAAATTCGCAATCAAGTCAATCAAATTCCTATATCAGTATTAGATTAATGCTATAGATGCAACACTGGATTTAGCTTTATCAATTAAACAGGGTTTTCCATGTATGTATTTTGGCCCACGTTGTTGTGTTATATGCATTTTTCTTTCCATCTAATACACATTTTCATTGTTTCACAAGTCATAATGATGGATGATATTTTGTAGGACAACACATAATCAGAACATTGCCATGAACATTATGTAAGCATTGCATATTGAATTAAATTTTAGGATTTAGAGAGGACTTGACCATTATTCTTAATGGTTTGTTGTTTGTATTTATACTAGAACAACATTTTGATATAGAAGACACATTTTATTGCTTTCCATTTCTCGTTGATTTAGATGAGACCAATACCTCCAATTTCTCTAAATTCCTTAATGAGAAGTTTGTGGGATGATGATATAGGTTGATTATGGTATTCCTGTAGCATTGATTCATGAACCATTCTTTCAATTTTGTTTTTAGTTTAATATCCTTTATTATGTTGTTAGGATTGTCATGTCCCTTCAAATTGACCATTAAAAAGTGTTGACCATGCTAAGTTCATAGGGGCTCAAAATTGATATTAATTATTCCTCATAGGATAAATTTTGCTAATAATTGTTTTAAGGCATGTATTTAATTTTATCACAGCAATTTTATTTATTATGCACAATAATGATGTGGAATTAAGGATTCCATGTCAGGAGGGCACAATGGGGAAAGCTAGTCAACTTGCCTTGGTAAAAATAAGAAAGTCCATGACAAAAGAAAATAGGATACTAAATGGAAGTTGCCTAAAAGTAGTAAAAAGTAGACAGAGGGAAAAGCAGGAAAGTTTTTAAGGAAAGAAAAAGTTTCCTTATGAGCCAGGAAAAGCAAAAAGTCGTCATAACTCAAAAGAGGCATCTTTTGACTAAGGGAGGGCATAGTTTCTAATTGTGAAGGATGATTTGGAATTGGAAACAATTCCACATAGTCCTACTTTCCTAATTTCCTAAAGGGGGTTCTTTTTTGGCTAGGGTTAGGTCACCCATGGGGTTGACTTGCTCTCACAGGTCACCATTGGGCTCAACTTACTAAGCAGGTCATCCAAAATGATATAAAAGGTGAATTCGAGCCCATTGATTCAGTTTGGTTGTTGATTTTATTGGTGAATTCTTATGTGATCATTACTTCTTAGTGTTGTGCCTCATACTACTGGGAGATGAGCCCCAGCCTTCCATTCCCCTCTCCTTCCATCCCATTTTCTTCGATTGCAGGTGTGGAGCACTAGATTGCAAGAATTGAAGGATTTACAGATTTATTTGAATCCTCCATCAAGTTTAGTTCCATATCTAGTGAATCCCTAGCTTCACTTATGCTCACAGCCCTTGCTACTCATGATCCAGGCCTCCCGCCCCTTGTTTTTGGAGCATCCTTGTAATGGTCAGTAAATGATGTAATTTATGTTTTTTAGGGTCATAATATTCTATAAATTACATGTATCAAGTTGAAACATATCTTCCCATAAATATTCTTGTCTTCAGTTTTTCCTAAAAGGCCTATTTTAGCAATGTATGGGGGAAATTGAATAAAAATGAGTGCTATAAGGAATATGTCAGGTTGGGGAGTGATGGAAGGGATTTTACATATTCAATGAATTAATATTTACCCCTTTTACAGTTCTGATGTTTTTCAAAAATGAATTTGACATGATTTAACTGTTTGTTTTAGACCCTAGCTAGATTACTAGCTTTTAATAACTAGTTTTGGTAAAATTGATGTAAAACCATTTATGTTAAATCAAAATGAGATAGTTAAATTCTTGTGGGTCAATAACAGGTCCACCATCCCATATAAAACTACAAAACTATTTTTATTTGGGGCTGTACTACTTTTTCCTATCCTCCTCTGTACATGGTTCTCCTTGGCCAAAACTGCCAAATATAGAACTTTCCAGAACATAAGTAAAACATATAAATACATTATTTATGTTATATTAATGCTGGAAAAACCCTCTGCAATTTCCCATAATCCCATGGTTGAAACAGACTGAACTACTCTCCTTGGTTTCACGGTTTGGCCGCCTAGAAGCGTGGTAGTAGGTTTCCACAGTGTGGAATCTGAAACCCTAAATGGAAACAGATATAAATGTGTTAGGGGAGAGTAAATTACATGTCTGAGATCTATTTTTTTTCTATCCACTTCTCACTCCTTTTTCCTACAAATTTCCCAGAAGAAACCCCTTATTTGTGGAGTCTGAGAAGTCATTGTGTAAATTAATTCAAGTTCAGAAATTTTAACATAATTTACAGAATTGAAGATTGTTCAGGTCTGTACACCAGACTTGGGACATTGCAATGGTATCATAACTCTTTACTTGGATAATCCTATGGAAATAAATCTCTCATTGAATAAATTTGTAGCCATGTCATACAATGGGGATGACTATGATGAGCAGTATGAAGAATACTGTAGAAGATATGCAGAAGAAGAAATACTCTATGTTGATGGAGGCATACCAAAAAATTAATATGATGAAAAATATTGGACATCAGAAGGGGAAGACATCAGATCATATTCTCTAATGGTTAAGAAAAACTTGGCAGAGATTATTGAAGAATGTGAGAATATGTCTCACTGCTACGAGGACTATCTAGATTTGGATAGGAATATTTGTGCAAACCTTTCTTTTAGAGATTATATTTATTTCAAGTACGAATTCTGGACCAAGCATGATTATGAGAATTCTTTCAAGAGTAGCAAGCTATCTAGAGAGGAACCAAGTTGTTCCAACTCTCTGAGAAAAGAAGAAGAAGACATAACCAAAGGTGAAGATTCCTCCAAGCCATCGGTATGTTTGAGATTTAAGAGTTTGTTTGGTTTTTCTTCAAATAGATCTCTTAAATATTGTGACATTTGTACCAATAAAGATGACATAGCTTTAATTTCCTTGAATAAGAAGAGAAACAAATTGGAGATAGAGATCCAAGAGAAGTACAAATCAACACAAGGTGGTTGCATAAGAGAAGAGGTTGAAGAGGAATGCAATTCAAGTTTCTTGGTGGATGATCTCCAGATCACTGCTCAAGGTTCTAACTCATGTATGGGTGGTGAGACATATTTTGGATCAGATCCAAAAAGAGGTACACAAATCAGATTTACAGTCACCTTCTGAGCCACATAATGAAGATGAAAATAAGGCCACACTGCTTGGGTGTGAGGCAGAAATATTGGTGGAAGAGCAGGCCACCATAGTATCCATACAGAAAGATGGTAATGTAAAGAACATGGATAATAAAAGTTCTGATTTTTGTAGCATCTCTATACACCTGCAACCATCTGATCCATGTAAGGATAAAAAGTATTCCTTTGCATTTGAGGACTGTAAAGGGAAGACCAATTGTGAGGGAGATAAATTCAGTCCTATTTTCCCTATTGGTGATCACAGAATCAATGCAAAGAAGGGTGATATTGTCAATGATGATAATATGGTGAAGGAATATTTTGGATTAGATCCAAAAGAATAGGAAATATCAGATCTGAATTCATTATTTGAATTTCCCAATGAAGTGGAAGACAAGCCCCCACCAGCTAGGTTTGAACTAGGAAATCTGAAGGAGAAAAATCTGGTGCAAAGGGATGCAAAAATTTATTTATTTTAGACTCTCTTGCAGCATTATGAAGTTGCATCCACATCATAGGAGAGGCTTGAACTCATTGAGAATCCCAATCCCACTATCACCATTGTGGATATCTATGGGCCATCTAGTCTTGCAGGTGGGAAAGCAGAAAGAAAGATTCATAAAGAGAAGTACAAGTCACAGCAAGAAAATTACAGGAAAGAAGAAGGGGGTGATTTTCCTCAAGAGCCCCACTAGTGGAAAATGAGAGATTAATGACCAAAAAAATGACCAAAATCCGCATATCAATGATCACTTTTCGTTTGGCGATCACTGGTGGCTAATTTACGGTCTTTTATTACGCGACCAAAATTGGTCATTTTTATTTTGGTCATTTATAGCTTGTCAGTTGTTCATTTATTTGGTCATATATTTGTTCATTGATTTGGTCATGTATTTGAATCAATGACCAGTTATATGACCACATGTATGACCAAATTAATGACCACATGACAAGCTAGAATATGACCAAATTTGGTCGCGTAATAAAAGACCGTAAATTAGCCACCAAAACTATTTTTTGGTCATTGATATGCGAATTTTGGTCATTTTTTTTTGTCATTTATATCTCATTGTTTGGTCACATATCTCTCAATTATTGGTCACTAATTTAGTCATTTTTAGTCGCTTTATGTGTGGTCATTATATTTTAGTAGTTTGAATGGTGTCCATTATTAATCAATATACATTTTTAATATGATATTATGTTTAATTAAAAAAAGAATCATACATTTATTCTCATCTAATACACTTGTGAATTATGCAATGTCACATTATAATTAATTATAACACTTGTAAATAATATCTATTACACATGTAAATCATACAATGTCACATTAATTAGTTAATAATTACAACATTGGTACATAACATAAAGTACAACCATATATATATAAGTTTTAAACCACAAATTATATTATATGAGACGTCAAAAGTATTACAATAAATACGAGTTTTCTCAAATACTCATATTAATTTCCATATAACTTTACAGGAAAATCATCATTTTTCAAAATATTACAATGGCTAAACCATCATACTTGCACTTGGCTGCAAAACCATACTTAAATCCCACGTCAACAGCTTCAAAACCATACTTAGCACTAAACCATACTTAGATCCCACATCAGTAGCTTCAAAACCACACTTAGCAGCTTGAAAGCCTTAACATTGGGTTCTTCATTATACTGAATGACAAATCTTCAATAACAGGTTCTTCATACTCAATGCCCCACTTATAAGTGAAGCTCACTCCTGCAAAATCCAATAAAAAATATCACTTGTAAAGTAGAAAAACAATGAAGCAAATTATTTATCTTGTTCAACAGCTAACAACAATAACCAAGATCATGTGCAAAATAATAAAATCTAATCTAACAAATTCAATTTAAGAATTGGTTAAAATTAAACTTGAATGGATAAATCTACAACTATTTAGTACCTAAAAAAAGTAAAACTCATCTCTAAACTAGGAAATGGATTTCAACAGGAAAGATAATCAATGAATCCACAAAACAATTATGCTCAACTGCACAGGTAGAAACCTACATACATAGTGCAATCTGTGAAGGAGTTCACCCCTATATGTCATGTGGTTAGGGAATGACATGACAACTATGGAAACTAATGAATGATTTAGAACCCCATCAAACTAATGTGATGTTATACTCAACCACCAGTATAATCAAAACCCATCAAATAGCATCAACATTCCCAATTTCCTACATGCCTACCGTGTCCTTGTTTCAAACATATATTTGTATATAAACAAACGAAAATTATAAAAAGTTATTTTTAACTTGTCACCCTCAAAGTGTTCATGACATAGTTTAGGCATCAAGCCAACAACCATCATATTTTACCCTCTATATCTATATATAATCAAAAAAATTCATGAGTTTTTCTTTCTTGGACTCTGGACTCTGGACTCTGGAAAATTCACTTTATATTCACTCAAAAAATTTCATGAATTTTATCTATATATACATACATATTCTAGTTACAATTGTTACAATCTATATATACATACCCTAAACGAATCAACCTCCTCAAGGCCCATCCATAAAAGACAATTGTTACAAGAGAAGCAATCCTTGGCTATACTTTCAATTGTATATCTTCACAGGCTTCTCAAACGAATGCTGATTATGCCAACAGCAATACTAGATTAATTTTAAAACAAAAACAATAAGAAGGTTCAAACTAAAATTTTCTCATGGGTTTTATCTTAATTTTCATTTTTAAAAATTTTGCATAGATATACCTCTGGCCTACACCCATTCCTTGTTTCAAAAGTGCCATACCCATACCCATGTACACTAGCAACTTAGCTACATGGCACAGTGATTTTCCTTTGTAAAGAAGGAGCTCATTTGAATAGGGATGCATAGGGTGAAGGTAGGGCCTGAGGCAGAATATAATTACACATGCAACTATGATGTCCCGTAGAAGTAAATATGTGAGTTTGAAACTCAGGGAAGCTGAAAGTCACCTTATCCTCATGCTAATCAAATGTTGCAATACATTCATTTGACTTGATTGTCCACAATTTTAATAAACCATCTGCGCCTGTGAAACAAAAGAGGCTCCAAACAGTAGAAAAATAATTCCATCATCACTTTGAAAAGTGTAATTATAAGGATAACAATAAGAAACTAAATTAGAACTAAAGATGCTAGGCAAGAGGTTATACCAGTAGAAACGAACTGTGTTCCACGAGTGAGGAAGGAACCTCATAGTACACTTGCAGTATGACCTTCAAAAGTCTTCAGGCAAGAACCATCTGATAAGGCCCATATTTTGATTGTCTTGTCACCAGATGCTGTCATCACACATTGATCTACAGGTGAAAATTCTGCACACCAAACCCCTCTTTTGTGGCCTCTTAACACTAGTACTGGTACCAAATCTTGTAATCTCCATACACGAGCTGTTCGATCCTGATTAAAAACATGGCATAAGACTTGGGTAAAAAACTAAATATGTTGCAATGGAAGTCATCTTCCGCTAGAAGTCCTTGCAGATATAAGAATAAATTCATAATCTAACACACCTGAGAACTAGTACAGATAAGGCTGTCATTTGGAGCAACAGCCACATAATTGATGTCCTTATCGTGAGCTGCAACCATAGCCTATGATGATATCTTGTTTGACTTACTAATACTACCAGAACCTAGTACACCAACAAAACTCCATACTTTGATTGTGCGATCACTGAAGATATACGAGGAAACCACCATTTAGAAAATGTATCGATACTTGCTATATTTTTGTATATATGAAATCAAAATACTACGAGCTTACAAAGTTCACTCAACACAAATAACATGCAAATACAGACCTCAACTTATAGCCCTAAAAAGTTCTGTGATGTTCCTAATGGGGAATGTAGTAACCAGAAAGATTTGTGATTATTTGCAACTTTTCAAATTTCTCTTTTTAACAAATTTTCCTTGTTGATTTGTTGTCCTTTTTAACATGTTTTTTGGGTGGTTGATCCTGTAACTGGATAGCAGATTCATCTTGCATCTGTCTTGGATTCAACTTTGTGACAGTGTCAAGTAAAGGATAATCATAAGAGTTTATCCTTATAGTGAAAAGTGCCATGAATCTCCAAATCATGTCCAAGCAAGACCTGGATACAGATGGCTAATGGAATATGCATAGTAACAATGATTCAATGTGCTTTCACTTTCTCTATTTCAGCCCAATGATGAGAAAGTGTCACTCAAAACACGTGGGTGGAAAATCTTTCACACCGTGATAAACTAGATTAGGCATGGGCAATGTCTACTAACCTGCTCCCACTCACAAAGAAGTTCTTAGCTTTCTTTGAGAAGGAAACAGCTCCTACAACACCCTTGTGCCTTGCTGCTACACATATGCAGGATTCGCTCTCTGTATCCCAAATTCTTACCTGCAACAAAAGCACAAAGCATCTTTCAGTATGTGATTAAAAAGGATAAAAATTGAATCCACAAAAAATGACTTTGCATCCATGAAAGTAATTTACTGTCAATAATTGCAAAAGAAAAGAAATCCTAGCCTCGAGTTTGACAATGCAAGAGCGACTCAGCAAGACTTATCCACTTACTGAACCAATTCTGAGAACAAGTTACAATAAGAACTATGCAAAAGCTTAGAAGTCATAATAGGGAGTACAATTACCATCTTCCAGTAGGTTTACAAAGGTGGATTAACAAGAAATTTAGTGGGATTGTTACAAAACTTGAATACCAATTTATGCAATTACTATGGAATTAGTATTATTTACCTTTAACATTGGAAAAAAACAAAGATCTTCCACATAATGTTAACAATTCCAATAGCACACAGTGAAGACTAATTACATGAAATTAGAAAGTAATCAACAACATAATGAATCAGCAATAAAGAATGCATTTACAAATCAGCTATATTTAGTTGATCAGTGATTTTAAACAAGTTGATAATCAATAACCTAGTAATAAAGATATTCATTCATCTGCTTGCCAATATGTTCAGTCTCATATTTATAGGGATTCGCCTGGAGTAGGAGTTTGGTTTTGGTGAGTTTTGTAAATTGTTACAGGCTTTCAGATAATTGCATATTAGTAATGTTTACCTAGAATCATAATATCATATAGATACCCACTTGTTTTACAAGGCAAACTAAGGATCCAAAACCAACCAATGAAGTTTATTTATGTTCAAAACAAAAAGCACTGAAGTTCCTAACTTTTCAAAAACTGATTTCACTAGTCTAGTACTAAAAATATTAATAAATAGAAAATGGTTATTTAATGAATACCCATTCATGGAAAATGAAGGATAATCATCAAACAAATCAATATGCTGGAGAGATTTTCAATTACGTTAAACTTACTAACCCACAGATTATTTTAAAAATTATGATGAACTTGACCACGGACACTTTTCAATAAATGGTCAACTTACTTGTCCACAAATATGTGCTTCACTGTACCAAATTTGGAGCATTCATCTTGCACATCCTCTTTAATATCCAAATCAAAATCAGGCTCAGTCTGCAATTTAGGAAATTATTTATTAGTAGAAAACTATATAAGATGAAAAAATCTCAAGATAATGACAATTAAAAAACAATCCAGTTAAACAGGTTGAGCTTGTACAAACCTCATTATTTGGATCAAACATATTTTTAAGTAACAGACAGTCACTTGGAGGACCAATAGGATCCACAACTGGGGCAACAACTGCAGGTACAGGTAACCCCAAATTTCCAGGGATTGTAGTTGGACCAAGAGAAGGAACAATAGGTGCTACTGCAGAAGACATGCCAGGAACAGTAGGCCCTGGGAGGCTCAAAGAAGGATTAGCTAGGGGCACAGGGGCCACTGAACCAGCACCACTGCAATAAACCATGATAAAAGAAATATATCAAAAGATTATCCCAGCAAAACTGCTAAACAACTAATAACTTAAAATTGCCCCTGATGATACAAAGGATGCTAATGTTCTAAAATGTACACAACTCCACTTATCCTCGCTCGACTGACCAAAACTGGAGTTGAAGTGCTCAATGATCCAGACATATTGTTATAAGCACATAACATTTAAAAATTATCAAGAAATCTGAAAATATATATATAACCCAACATACCTCGTAGCTATACCACTCCTGTCCAATTTTTGCATGAGAATAGCTCTAGAACGAGCATCAAGAGACTGCAACCGCAAAAGACGGCAATCAGATCACTGATCCTAACATAAAACTCTCCACAAAGGTGAGCAAAACAAAGAAATTTCAATTTAACAATTTTTGTAAACTTCCAATTTCACATATAAACTAACTATGAAGCATAGAAATGGTTTCATCAGTATTAAAGAAAGAGCGAAAAGTCTTCTAACCCTCCCTTTGTATCTTTGCACTTATACCATTGTTGTATCTTTTGGGTTTTGGGGGATTTCTTTGGTCAGATTTAGAGATTCCTTTAGCTACACTTATGATGTACTATTTTCACTCTCTTTTTCTGTCAACCTGTTGGCTCTTCTTTGTTCAATGGAAAAAAGACAAGCAATCTCACTATGTCCATAACCAGACATCGCCCTCTTTGACTCTACTCTACTTTGATGGAAAGAAGATGAGCAAGCTCGCTACTTTGTAATGGAGTATAAAACATTATCCAGCAACTTATATAATGTAATGCAGCCACATGAAGACTGGTAGGTATTAGCATAGATCCATGTCAACACCATATCTTTCAAGCACTGATATGAATAAAAAGGGATGTTGCAAAAATGTTTTTTTTTTTAAAATAAACATGGTAATGCAATCCTCCCAATCTCCCAACGAGCCTTTTGGTGCTTTAAAGATGTCGCATCTATTGTTGTTTTTCTAAACTTACAATGCACAGGGAAAGCCCCCAGGATCTTCTCCTCGTACCAAGGATAGTACCCAGGTCAACAACAAGGCTTGACACTATTACAACAATAGACTTCTTATGAACTCAACATGTCACTAACAAGAATAGAACATAGGTGGGGAATATAACACTCCATTTCCATACTCACTCAAGCTAGAACCAATTAACATGTAATGCCTGTTGGATGCACATGCTCCATCTGCAAACCATATGAATGTCACAATACTCAAACATAAGAATCAGAATAGGTGGGATGGATCAGGCACTATCTTGGCCCAATGCCTGATTTCTTGGTACAACTTAAGGGGTAAATTGTCTGAGCTCTTGGTACAGCTTAAGGGGTAAATTGTCTGAGCTTGCTACTTAACAATCACACCAAATTGTTCAATTGAAAACAACATGCTTAGAAGCAATTAAACTAGGAAAAAGAAACATAGTATTATGTATATGGAACCTAGTGTCAGTAAAGGGAATGGTGTATCAAACTAAACACAGGATTATTCCAAAATTTCTATATAAAGTAGGCAACCAGAAAAGTCAAGAACTTCAGTGCTTTTTGTTTTGAACATAAATAAACTTCATTGGTTGGTTTTGGATCCTTAGTTTGCCTTGTAAAACCAGTTGTTTCGAAAAACTTCTTTTGGTCGGGTAATATTAAACAACAACCATATTAATATATTATCAATGTCCCACAAACCTACCCGCCCCACCAAATCAAGGACTTGGACATCTTCATTGTGAGAAGGCACAGTTCTCAAAATAAACCTTATGAATGCTCTGTTAGTAGACCCCATGTTATGATAGCATTAAAGTAGAAGTCAGCAGTGATGCAACAAGGATGTCCACCTTAAGCCAACTGTGATCCATGATTTTCCTATTGAACATATCATACCTCTAACAGGCTTCAAAGTATCATCCATTAATATTCATCATTGCTTTATGTTCATCTTTTTGTTGTGATTCAGCACAAGAGTTGCTAATTGAGGCACATAGTGTCCTGCGATATTACAACAAACCAACACGGGTAGTCTTCAACAAAATTACATCAATCAACATGGATAGCCTTACAGAGTTTAAATGAATAAGTGGGAACAGTGGGGCATACCTCCATAACTCTGCCCTGTTATGTAAAAGTCTACACCTCTGTACTCTAGAAATTTCTCAAACCAATTCAAGAAGAAATCTAGGTTGTATTGAGCTACATTATATGGCACTTATTTCTCATTTTTAATCTTATTCAATATTGCCAAGAAACTACAGTCCCATGATCAATCTTAAGGATATATTCAGTTGCAGCAATTTGAAAGAAATATGGAAAATAATATACCAGTCATTGCATCATCATAATACAGGTAGTCTGAACTACTGTAGCAATAAGAAAATCCAACACCAATTGGGCTCTCTAGATATAGCATGTTTGTTTCTGTCATCAATAAGTTGAATGCATGGCTCTGCATGAGATGTTTTCCAACATGTCCAAGAATAACTAGCACAAAAACAATAGGGCACACTTCACTTGCACATGTGATAAGTGACATCTTTTATGTTAAGATTGAAGTAAGAATTAGCTCTACAATTGTGTAAACGGGGAATGAAGATGAAAGGCCATTAAAGTAATTACACCTTCAATTGTAATGATCTTGAATTTAGAGTTAAAAATATCTTTCTGAAGATGGATACAAACAGAAAAAGTTTCATCATTTACATTCACTTTTTACATCTATTTCTTGTCTACAATTTCGGACAACGTGAGGTATACTTCACATACAACTATTATAATTTCCTACAGTTTCAGAACATGAAGAGAAGCTTCTCCTCTAATTCCTGCTAAGCCCCCAAACCATTTCCTACTTGAAAAAATATCAAATAGACACTATCCTGAACAAAGATGATTTGTGAAACTGCCAATCGTGTTCTTACAAAAGGTTAAGAAAAGCAAAATATATTTAGGAGTAATATCTAATTTTAAATTCCAAATGACCATTTTATATACCTCCTCACTTGCAATATTTCTTGCAGGCATAAAACAAACATTATAGTTCATAAGCATTTCCCATGTCATGAGACAGAATTTCAATAACCTTCCTCAATGGTTAAATAATCAAATAAAAACACACAATTTTACAGATGTTTCTATGACATACAACCTGAAACAACTATTTGTGACTGCTAAGAAATGAAAAAAATCAAGGTAACTGCCAATCCAAGATGTTACCTGGAGGTGCATGGACAAAATCTCCAGTATCTCTCACACGAATAGGTGAATTTAACCACTTAGGTGCTTGAAAGCTATCTGAAGGGCTTCCTTTATTTGGAACATTTTTCGATACAGTTCTATGATGATTCAAAAAATGAGAACTCGAGACTCTGTTCCCTCTATTGTTTGATGAGAGAGCCCTCTGAAATTGCACAGAACTGGTAGTTCCCACATCATCTTCTGCCTATAACTTATTGTCCCAATGTTGTTAAGTATTGGTTGGCCCTTAGATTTTTTCATCTTCTTGTCATATTCTGAAATATTTTTCCCTGGGGCATTACTGTAGGAGTATCCAAATCCTTGTTGCACCACTGCACTCTCCAGTGTTTCAGATTTGTTCTTTTTCCTCCTATCTTTGCTCCTAGGTAGGGCAAGTGAAGCTTCTCCAATAAAACTGTCCCCTTCCCATCCACCCATAGCCTGTGGGTAAAGTGATAGTCTAGATTTTCTTTCATAACCTTGATTCTCCCTCGAAGGAATATTTTCTTGCTTCATTTGGGGTTGTCCATGCCTTACAATACTCTTTGGAAATTGTTTCAAAACTCCCTTGGGGGTTCTCTTTTCTATTTTCATGATTTCCTTGGAATCCAGCTTTGCAGTGCTGATTTCAGAGGGAAAAGGAGCCTTATTGGGTGCCTTCCATTTCAGAACACCTTTGCTGTCAAATTTTGTAGTAGTTAGATTCTTTTGCTGACAAGGAAGGTAGATAATATCAATCACACCTTGATATTTAACAGGTGTAGCTGTTTTGCTTGGCTGTGGCGGTGGTCTCTGAGCCTTACTCTTTTTTAAGGATTCTAAACCAAGCTTTGAATATGGAGGGACAGCCTAAGGTCCAGCTTGTAAAATATTCTTCCGATTTTTACAAGAGTACCGAACCCTAGGCCTTTGTTCCACACCTGCCCCTCGAGGACAACTTTTCCATATCTTATGCATATCCATGAAGTTATTCACCATATTCTTGTGATAATTCCTCAATGAATGATAATGCAGCTTCTGCTACAAATACAGCGATCCTTCCATGTAATGGGACACTTTAGGGGGGCATAACCCACCTTTCAGCCTATCAAAGAGCTCTACCATGGGACTGATAAAATTCAATGTTTCTCCTCCAAGTAGTTGCTTCAGAGTTAGGTTGAAAGTTTGCTAGTCCATGTCAGGAAGGTATGCCGCAAGATTGTACCTATCCTCCTCTGTCAAACAAGAATTCTAGTTGTCCAAAGACAAAATCTGCTTCAAGTCTAGCAAATCAAAGAGTTCATAGGGAACTGAACATGTCTGATCTCCAACCATACATAACTCAACCCCGACCTCTGCAACATATGAGTCTTCTGTAGTGTCAGATTCTTCTCCAGCATCCTCTTGGTATGGATGGATCCGAAGCTCATCATCAATGGATGAACTCCACTGTATTTTAGACTAGCTGTGATTCCTAGAAACTTTTGAAAATCGCCATTTGAATCTAGAAAATTATTGACAAAAAGAACACAGAAAAAATGAGGACGAAACGGAAAAAGAAAGAAATTTTCAAAGCATGCTACAAGAGAATAAAGAAAGGATAGCTTCAACAACCTGCTTATGGCCTATTAATCTCTTTGGGCTATCAGGGAATAATCAATAACCACAGGAAAGATATTGGAAGCACTAGAATGTAGTTTTGGCAGGTGAAACTGAATTATACAGCTAAGCTCATAAAATAAGTCCCAAAAACGAGCATGAACTGCAAATGAAAGCAAAGATTTTTTGAAACAAGATAATTCATTTTGCACCTATGATAAGCTTTGACCTGAAGTTGTATACAACCATTGAAAGAGAGGAAAACTTATTGAAAAAAATCACTGTAAATTAATTGTGGATGCAGATTTCAGCCAAACAAATACTGGGAGGAACTTTCTTCAATTGGCTATGACACTGGTATACATCCCAAAAATGGATAGGTGGTGCTTGAAACTTTAACATAGATAGAATGCTGTTGTCAATCACAAATCAGAAGATAGAGAAAGTACATAAAACATTGGTAGACTTGTTCTAATAAAAAAACTTCAATGTTGAAATTCTAATCTGCATTCTAGAAGGCAGAGCTACACGACAATAACAAAAACCAAATTCCCTAGCACTGCATTTGCAGATCAAGAAAGTTGAAATTGGAGAAAAAAAATCCATTTATCATTTAGAGAGTCATTGCAACCTGAAGTAGGCCAAAAAAGCCAATGGAATTGTATTGGCAACTATATGAAGGAAACAGATGATATGCCTCACAAACTTCATATAACAAGCTCCCATCTTTTTGTTAGTGCTGGTTTATACAACTCTATAAACATCATAAAGATATGGATTGATAAGAAAAGAACATACCAAATTCTAGAAGCTGGATTTAATTCCATTCTATCCAGAATCTAAAATGAAAATGATAAATCCCAATGCACACATGTATTTCAATCACTAATTTTTCTGCAAAGAAAAGTGAGGTTCTTTAAGGTAACATAGCTCTAGCTTACAACAATATTCACAGCAAGTACAATACTACAAGATGGCCAACAACATTTACTATGTTACTAAAAATAGATACAGTATTCCTAATGTCATTCTTTGGCTTTGGTTCAACACTACGCAGAAGAGAAAATGGAAGAGAACAATCATCAATGGTGTTGATCATGAATGTGATCAGTTGAAATAAATGGAAATTCATATCAATTTCACCGAAACAACCACCCTGTAAGCACTTTAAAAAAAATATTCCTTAGTAATATACTTCTTGATGCCTTCAGGATCTTGTCATTTGAGATACCACTTAGAATCAAAGGTCACAATGTTAGAGCTGGTTTATACAATTCTATAAGCATCATAAAGATTTGGATTCATAATAAAAAAACATACCAAATGCTAGAAGCTGGATTTAATTCCATCCTGTCTAGAATCTAAAATGCAAATGATAAATCTCAATGCAGACATTTATTTCAATCACTAATTTTCTACCTGTAGCTATTATCAGATGGTTTTTCTCTAGCCTTCGTTGGCCTCAATCCTCGACTGTGCACTCAAAGACTTTGTATTAACGGTTTCTTTGGCATCCACATTTGGAGTATTGCTAATGTTGCTGCTCTGGTTGCATTTCGTTCAATAACATCTTTCTCACTTACACATTGTAAGCATTCACTTTGGCACAATTCCTAGCTGTCTTCTGTCCACCAATTGTATTAACAGTGAACATAGACCCATCTAAAGTCTCTTTAAAAATTTAATCTAAACTCTCACTACTACATTTCGATGCAAAATCTGACAGTTACTTCCGACGGCGTGTGGATTTTTTCTTTTAAACCTACAAAAAATCACAAAGTTAAATCTTTTTTTTAAAGTTATGGTCATAAGTGTCGCTTAAGCAACGTCTAGGCTCATAAGCGTCGCTTAAGTGACGGCTACCCTAGCAAGCGTCGCTTAAGCAACGGCGCATAAATTGATCAATTGCAAGTGCTATTTGTTACTAGTTCTTTATTCAATTTAAATATGTTTTCCTTAAAGTTTATGTTTATGTGCTAGTGGGTATAAAGTTTATGTTTATTTTGGAAATGGAGACGAACTGATCAGAGGTACCCACAACCTCAAATGAGCACACAATCTAGTGAATTTTTATATAGGTTGTTGTGTATTTCATACTATTGGATTTGTTAAAGAAGAAAATTACAATATTACACACATTTTCCTAATAATACCATGCCATGTGGTCACATACCTTCTACTTCATTTTCATGCATTGGAAATGAAGGAGAACCATATTGTCAAGACATGTCACTACTCATTAGAAACATACTTAGGTCCATAGGAAAGTCGAGTAACAAGCTCACACTTGTTCACAAGTAAAGCATTGGTTGGGTCATTTTGAATCTCACCTTGATGTCACAGTAAAAGAATCACCACCCAAAGAAAAAGAAAGGTTTGCTTATAATAGCAGTGGTTAGTGAAAGAGAAAACTACTTGTTGAAAGAGTTTTATAACATTAAAAATAAATGCAAGGGATAATAAAATAAAAATAGGAGCCTCCCTACTAATTTTTTATTGATATTAAGCTTCATATCAATTTTAATATTAATTAAAATGTGTCTATCTGAATGTCATTCACTTGACTTAATATTTGTGAATGGATTTTTATTATCGTCATGTCAAATTTGAATTGATCATGTTCACTTCTATATAAATGTATAGCATGTAATCATGTTTATACCTTATCCCCTTTATATTTGTTTGGATATTAATATATAAAAATGAAATATAGTTCTCCATTCAAATTCACTTAAACTAATACCATTGAAGTTCTAAGAATGTGAATAACTGCAATGATCATGCATGTAATAAAAACATCTCAAATATTTGAAATCATAAAAGCTATATCGTAAAAATATCTCAAAATTTTGAGTCATAAAGGTCATATGATTTGTATTTCATAATCATGTACTGAATAAGGTTCATATTTTTATCTATTTCTATTCTCTTACACGTGATCACTATAACTTGCTCACAAGCATAATCCTGCACAGTATATCTATAAGTGCAAGGCATCACATATGAAAATAAAAGTAACCATTGATAATTTATTTATTTTATAAATTAATAAAAATGATTAATAGTTTTGTAAAGTTTTAATCAATAATATTGAACTATTTCTCATGCACCCATTCTTTCAAATGAATTAGTAGGTGTCTCGAGGTCCAAAGAATAAGAACCTAATTCTCATACATTATGAAGTGCCATAGTTCTCCACCAAGGGATAATCAAGCACTGCCTCCCTAATATTTATTTATTACTCATTTTTCATTTTATGCATATATATAACTATGTTTCCATTCGTGTACAATAAATAGGTTCATTTCCATTGGTAAGTTGGCGAATGAAATGGAGGGAAGAAAATTGGTGGGAGTTTTGCTTCCGCCCTCAAATCCCCAATATCAGTGAAGACTTCGCAGCAGAAAAACAACAGAAAAACACCATTGTCATATGGCTGAGCAATACTAGCATTCGCCAACAGTATAATTTCTTCAGATCTTGCGGGAGGCCTTAATTCATGGGTCTATGAGGACCTGTTTCTCTGGGTACGTCAGAGGTTCTTTCCGTTGAGGTATACGAAACAACAGCTTGATCGGGGAAAACTAGACATACTTCAGTGGTTGGCCCTAAGACTTGTGGAATAATTTGTTTCTGGATGCGCGCATCAGTTAGTAATTCATTGTCTCTTATCGACTGGTTAATCTTAGACCTGACCTTATAGCTAGCAGTTTGAGGGGAAGAACAAATGGTCCCGTACTGAAAATGGCTTTCCACCAATTTTAAGAAAAGGAGAAAGCCCAAAATGGATTGAAAGGGTATTTGGTAGTCGTGAAAAGTCATGGATCAGAGCATTAGATAACTCCCCTTTCACCTGAAGCCTCTGAACTGTTGATATGCTTTGTGTAGGTTGCTGAGTTTGAGTGTTTTCTTGGTGTAGAGGTTTTGACAAACAGTTTAATGACAACTGATTTCTGGAATGCATTTAACATTAAGTAGAATTATTTTTTAATGTAATTTATGTAAAATATTCATTTTCATGTAGTTCAAATGGTGTCCTAGTAGGCCTGGTGTTGAATCAGTCATTAAAGCTTCAGCAAGCAAAAACACAGACAAAGATGATTTACAGAAATCTTCATCATTACCTGTAAGTATTGTAGACAATGTATTCATGGTTAAAATGTATTTTTTAGTTGTTGAGCTTAATTTACTATTTATTGAAGTATTGAGGCTTCTGTTTATGTGCAAATGCCATTGTTTGAATTTTATTTGCACAAAGTTAGTTTTCCTTGTAATCCTAGTTATCGGGGATAGTGCTAACTCTTGCTCTTTCAGGATCCATCACCAATAGCCTAACTATCCACTAACCAAGATACCCATTTTCTGAAATATGGGAAAGCATTTACCAAGGCTTTCCATACTAAAGAGGCTCGCTGAACCTATTTCAACTTTCCACTCTTAACCATTCCTCCGTTGTCATCCCTCTTAGGTATTTCGTTTTCATTACTCTCCCACCTAGGCCATTATTGTATACCATCCTCCAAAAGTTTTTTGCTACAAGTGCCCAACTGGAAAGGTAGATATGTTTTACCCCTCACCCCTGCTTCTTTTGGAGTTGCCAGTGTTTTTCTCTTAACCAATGGAATTCCTTCTTGTGCTCTTTTCCTTGTCCAGAGATAGTGAACTTGTTCATATTAATCATCATTCCTGTGGCTTTGCGATAAATCTCCAACAACTATTTAATTTTTTGCAACTCTGTAACTGAACCATGACCAAAGATTATAAAATCATTTACAAAGAGATGTGTGATATGTACAGTCTTTGAGATCTTGATACTTAAAACTTCTGTAATTAACAAGAATAAGAAGGGGGATAAAGAACAGCCTTGTCTATAACCTCTAGAAGCTGTGAAGAACCGAGAAGGAGACCGATTTATCAATGCTGCAAATGAGACTAAAGAGATACATCCCATGATCCAGTTCACATTCTGCAACACAATGCCCCGTTGGAGAAGCAGTAATATGAGAAACATCCATTAACCCTATCAGAAGCCTTGGCAAGGTCAATTTTTAGGATTTATGAAGGTAGCTTCCTTGACTTAGCTATATGCATTCCTTCCTATGCAATGCCTACTGCATCATGTATTCAACGATTGAAGAGGAAAGTGAACTGTTCATTTGAGAGAAAACCTGATACAATGCCCTTTAACCTGTTAGCAATTATTTTGGAAATAAACTTATAAATTAAATTGCATTAAGAAATATGTCTAAAATCTTCAAAGGTGGCTAGATTAGTAGAACTTTTGAATGGTTCAAGACTTCAAGTAGTAAGTGCATAACTAAAAGCTATCCAAAAATGTGCTCTGAATCCTGATTTCCATGCAGATTATGGAAGCTGGTAAAGATGTTGAGAAAAAAAACAGAGATTTATGTTCCTTATAATATTCTTCCTTTAGATCCAGCTGGGGCAAATCAAGCAATTATGCAGTTTCCTGAGGTTGGTGGCCATGGAAATTCAATTGTTTGGGTTTATTGATATCCCTTGCAAATATTCAATTATGAACTTGAACACTGTTGTATTTATGACTACTGACGTTTCTGGAAAACAATGTTGATGCATCTTCTTCACTCGTGTATGTAGATTAAAGCTGCAGTGACAGCTCTCCGCAACACCCGTGGACTGACATGGCTGGAAAACCACCACAAACCAAGAACAAATCAAGATCTGCTTGATTGGCTTCAAGCTATGTTTGGATTTCAGGTAATTTGTTTTCAATTTACTGCAAATCTGCATGCAACTCTCTAAATACTGGTTTTAGATTCAAGGCAAGAATGTATATTGATCTTTTGGAGTTTGCATTGTTCTAAATTCTTTTATTGACTTATTGTGTGGAGACTGGAAATTTGTGGCTTAGTAAATTGATGAATGATGTGCAGAAGGACAATGTAGCTAATCAGAGGGAGCACTTAATTTTTCTTCTTTCCAATGTACACATACAGAAGACCACAAAACATGAGCCACTGCCAAAGGTTCTCTATGTACCATTGAACTCGATTGCCTTTGATGCTACGCTAAGACATTTCCTTTCACAAGGATATTTATTTGAACATGAAAATTATAGATAATGATGTTTCTCTTCTGTGTGCTTTCAGTTGGATGAGCATGCCCTGAATGATGTTATGAAAAAGTTATTTAAGAACTACAGGAAATGGCACAAGTATTTAGGGCGAAAATCCGGCCTTTGGTAAGATTTGTGGACTTTTGTGGTGTTGTAAAGCTGTTGTTGATGTTTAAGCTTCCATTTATTATTGGAAATATTTTCATGAAGACTGTTATATCATGTGCAATCTAACTTAGGGAAAAGATTGAAATGGAATTATTTGTGATTTTAAGGTGTATATACTTAGGGAAAACATTGAAATGGAATTATTTGTCACATGGAACTTTAATAATTGTTCTGCGAGTAGTGTTTTGAAATCTTTCTTCCAAAAAGATGCTAGTGGGATTCATTCTATTGTTTTGTTGAAGTACAGGTTACCAAACATCCAACAGGAAATGCAACAGCAGAAAATTCTTTATATGGGACTATATCTTCTCATTTGGGGTGAAGCTGCAAACCTACGGTTTATGCCAGAGTGCCTCTGTTATATCTACCATCATGTATACGAGTCTCACCTTTTCTCTACTATGATCGTTTATCTTTAAATCATTGTTCCATTAGTGTTGAGTCCCAAATGGTATCTTCTCTTCTTGCTCATTTTCCCTAAATTGTTGGTGGCAGTTTAACATTTTATACAATCATGTTTCCAATTGTTGCCTTTTTTATTTTCTTTAGTTCTGTGTTAGTAGTCTTCATTCAAGTCCTAAATTAGATCTTATTATTCTATTACTATAAATGACCAAGTAGAATCTGTGGAGCAAGTTCCTTGTGACCAATAGGTTGATTTGACTACCATACATTATATATTTGGAATTGGTCGCTATTTGTTCTGATTTGTTTATAAGTTATAACCTATAGATTAAACCACTATAGATCCCCCGAGAATCCATAACAAAAAATTCCTAGTTCTTTAACAATTTCCTAAGTTCAGTAATCAGGTTATCACCAAATCCCATAGATTGCTGGAGGTTAGCTCATAGTCTAATCCCAACCACAATCCAACTCACTTT